>KV751350.1:5577189-5587271 GCA_001698575.1 Mola mola | reverse complement strand
TTTAAAAAATCATGTGATGCAAACACCTTCAAAGATATGTTTTGTCCTCCACATGCTCTACTTTGTCAAAAAGCGGCCGCCCACATTACCCGTAATGCAACTGTTACATGTTTGGATTGGTGGAAAGTTTCGCGACTCAACCCAAGTTCGGACCGTAGACCGGACTGGACCGGACCGGAGCTCGAATTTCAGCTGAGTGCTGTGAGCAAAGACGGTTTTCCTCCAATGTTTCACAGTAAAAGTGAAGAAATGACCTGTTTTCTGAGGACCCTTAATTTGAAACATACAGGAAGAAATTTAATAGGATAAACTGAACAGATCAAAACCAGGCTTTGTGGTAAGGAGTGCCCTCTTTTGGATGTCGGTCAGAGTAGTAAAGCAGCACCCTAAGACCCTCAGCTAATTCTCTCGCTTCATGCTAACTAGCTTAGCTATCATGCTGCTAGCTCTCTTTACCTCAATCTGACAAAGGCTGGTTCATCCAAATCATATAAAACGTGGTTTAAGCTCATCCCTCGCACTGGAATACTTTCTGTCAGAAAGCATAAGGACTGGGGAAGTTAGCATGTTGCTAGTTGAGTTTTGTCAGTCATGTGTTTGAGGCAGTGGTGCTAGAACGTTCCATTGAGGAGAACCTGGTGTATCGTTATGAAGGCTTTAGACCCTCCGATGCATCATGGGAGCTGTCGTATGAATCCAGAATCTGTGTTTCAGCTCGTACCTGGAACTCCATGCGCTGGCCTTGGTCCTAGGTTTCATGAGTGGGAACTGGACCCACTGGGTGTGGAAAAGCGAGCTGAGGCTCATGGAATCTTCATGTTCTTCGGAGGCGTTGGTCTCTCTTTGGGTCCTCCTGTCGTAGGTAATGATGGTCTGGATCTGGTCTCGGTTCTGGCTGGTGGCAAGCCTCGCCCTCTTCCTCGCCACCGTCGTGCCGCGGACAGAAACCTTTCCCCTCCATCAGGAGGTGGAGCTTGGTAGCTATACGGTTACCACGACAACAGACGTGTAAAAGAAGCCTGAATGTTTACATTTTCCCGTCACACTTGATTTTTGATGAATTTGATACACTTTTGTGACACTTTGATTATATACAGATGGAAATGCTCAAAGAATTGTTGGGGGGGGCGGAGCCATCTTTGCATTTATTCCTTGTTGCCTGGAAGACCAAACGGGATGTATTTTGACCCAGGTATTTTGTGGGTGTTTTAAAATGGACGAATAAGCTTCAGTACGCGAAATTGTACAATTTCAAATATCAGAGTAGAAGAAGAAAGTAAACGTCATTCAAGTCAGGATGGGAAAAATTCACAAATGTTAAAGTGCAAACTGTAAAATATTTCCATGATTTTAGAGTAAAACACCGAGAGCAACAGTGTTGACGTCACGTTAGAGATACCAACGTTGCATCACGTTAGCATGCTAGCCAGCTAGCCCGTCCTGTAATTCCACTTTGTACCACTAGGGGTGATAGTCCAACAGCTGCCGTAGTTTCAGCTGGGAAAAGTTTCACCGTTCTCACTTAGCATTTAGGCTAATGAGCTAACAGAGACGACGCGTCAGAAAGGTAACAATGTTCCACTTGTTTTTGGTGAAGAGAAGAAGAAGACACCTTCTGAGACCGCCCCCTGGAGTGAAGGCCCCTGTTGGCTGAATGCTAACTTCTAGCCACCACCCCCCCATGTTGCGGGTGGGATGTGGGCCAAACTCAGCAGAACCATCTGGGTTTGTCACTGTGCTGCTTTGTTTCACGGCTGGACCTTTAAGACCTGTGAGGATTCTGATTTTCACCTTTGACCTGAAGCTTTAAGATGTGCGACGTTGTTTTGTACCAATTGTGGGAAATAAGAAACAAACAGAAACTTTAGTTTATCCAGTTTGTCTTAAAATTTGCTGGTTTTACTGTTTTCTGTCATGTTAGTGAAGAAAGAAAGAATTAGAATTTGTTACGTTTGTTTTCTCAATTTTTATGTTGAAGAAAAATCCTTTTGTTTCAAACAAAAAAAAACAAACGACGTTTTGGTTTGTTCCACTGCACTGACTTTTTTCTTCTTTCAGTCTCAACATGTCTCCTCCGAGGCTCCTCCCACTCTGCATCCTGATTCTAGCGCTGCCATCTTATCCTGCTGACGTCTTGGAGTCCGTGCGCTCGTGATTGGGGGTGGAGCTACAGATTCAAGTTGTCAGCAGTGGTGTTTGTATATTGTTAACTGATTAGAACCAAAGTGATGATAAAAATGATAGGAACAACCTAAAATGACAGTTTGACCCATTTGCTAACATAGAGGTGGAGGAGTTCATGAGCTGTACTGCAGGCAGCCAGTAGGGGGCTCTAAGTGGAATGACCGTGGTTTGTGTTCCAATGGAGGCGGAAGAACAGTGACACAGTTTGACATGTCGTGACTTTATTGAAGCAGGGCACTGTGGGCGCCTGAGGGAGGCGGAGCCACGAGTGTCACCAGCAGGGGGTTCAGAAGTAGCGCGTGGGGTCGGACTTGTTACACATCTGGACGTGGACGTGTGACGTGATTCCCGGGTAAACGCTCTGCATGGGCAGCATGGTGCCGATCCGTTCGCCGCGCCGCAGCGTGCCCCAGAGTTTGTCGGGTTCCACGTAGAACAGCTTGAAACACAGGCCTGCAGAGATACTGCACTTAAGTACAAGTACTACTGCAGTAAAGGTACTAACCCTAACCCTAACACAGAGCTAACAGGTCCCAGGTCACAGTACTATGATAACAGGCTAAAACTAAAAACAGTTCACAGTAACATGCTAACAGGCTGAAGCTAACAGATCCCAGGCGGTACCATGCTAACAGACTAAAGTTTCCAAGTCCCAGGTCACTGTATCATGCTAACAGGCTAATGCTAACACATCCAAGGTCACAGTACCATGGTAACAGGTCCCGGGTCACAGTACCATGCTAACAGGCTAAAGCTAACAGATCCTAGGTCATAGTACAATGCTAACAGGCTAAGGCTAACAGGTCCCAGGTCACTCTATCATGCTAACAGGCTAAAGCTAGATTACAGCATGAGCGGAACAAAATGGCGGCAAGCTGGACCGACCTTCTCCTTCCAGTTTGATGCCTTTGTTAATGGCCATTTTCAAGCCGTTAGGGTAGACGATGACTTGTCCTTTGAGCTTCACGTCAAATGGAGCGTAGACGGTGGCGCCGTCATTGCACACGATGTCCAGACCTTGGTGGAGTCTGTCCTGCCTGAAACACGAGAGGCCGTTTCACTGATAAAAACATTAATATCAAACTCACTGCTGGGGACTCCATGTCCCACGATGCACCTGTGTTGTAGTAGTGTTTTGGTTTAGTTGCGTTACCGACTGGCTCCATAGTTTCCTTGCCCCCACATGTCTGACGTCCTCCTCTGGTTGTTGGGGTTCCCGCTGCAGAGCTGACTGAACGTCACGCCGTCACATACGCTCAGCAGAGCTGCACACACACATCAGTCAGCGCCACAAAGTCTGTTCTCGTGTACGGAAACTCGTTCCGGACAAAATTAGCAAAGTGTAATTTTCTCACAACTAAAAGTCACAGGCGTGAATTCAAAGTGCAGGTGCGCGTTCCGGGTCTCACCCAGCAGAACCACGACTCGCCTCATCCTGAGCTCAGTCTCGTTTTTCACGAACAGCTGCTGCTTCTCTCAGCAGGTTTTATACGCTGTTATCAAACAACTGTTTCATCACAGTAGAAAGTCCAGCGTGTCGACATGTCTTTTATCACGGACTGTTTGTTATTTCCCAACCATGTCACCTCGGCTAAGCAAACAGCTGCAGGAACTTCTGCCGTTTCTTCATGTCCATCCATTAATTTCACAAGTCTGAATCCCGTCCACATACTTCTGTCCAACAGCCCGCCGCTCACAGACAGACAACTGCAGCTGGAAGGGTTTCACTCCGCCCACTTTCTGTCCCTGCAGCTGCAAACAAACACCAAGCAAAACCTACCACACGGCGAGGACATGTCCACTCAGTGAGTGACTGGTACACGTCTGGACCCCAACTGGACCAGGACTGGACCAGGACTGGTCCACGACTGGTCCACGACTGGACAACCAGAACATCTTTCCCCTCAGAGCTGGTTTGACTGTTTCTCCTCACATTGTGGTTTTTACAGCCCTTTTTCACTCACCTGAAGCACTCCAGGAGAAGTCGTGTTTCTTGGTCACTGTGACAACGTCTGTGGAAGCGGTGCCTTGTGCTGATTGGCCAGTGAGCTTTGTCAGATGGCAGCAGCCAGTAGAAGGTTCCGTCCACGGCCCGACGGTTTGTGAGCAGCTTGATGGTCCCTCTGTCGACAAAGACCAGCTACCCCCACAAGTTGGACCAACACCAACCACGTGTCATGTGACTCTGTTACATCACTCCTCAATCCATCTCTCTTCAGCGATCTCACTAGATTTTTCCTCCTTTTCCAACGCACTGTCAGAACCTGAGAGGCTTCGGGGTCAGGTTTCCCCGGTCGCTTCTTAGTACAGTCTGTGGCTCAACTCTGATGTCATTGCCTCATTGTTGCAGAGCTCCCAAACCCTATTTTAATTCTTTCATCAAGAAGTGCCAGTGAAGTGGAGGTTGTCACGGAACAACTCACAACCTTGAGGCACCCGAGCTTCTTCTGCAGACCAGGAACAACACTGGCCCCTAGACCCAACCCAGTCTCCAGACGAGGCGGGATTCCAAAGCTTTTAAACACAAGGGATTGGTTCACCATTATGAACTGCTTACATCCCAGTTGGCCGTAGTACCGAATGACCGCTGGAGCTCAGAGAACATGGGTCCGACCTCACAAAGGTCATCGGTGTCTTGACGGTGCAGCTGCACCCACATGTGATGAGGAAACAGGAATGTCATCCTCACTCAGGTGGAGAAGATCTTGGACATCTCAGGGCGGATAGAGACGTGGTTAAACATGGGTGGGAGTGGGGCATTCTGCAGCATTTTGGTTGTGTATGCAGGATCCCAACTGTGGTTTGGACCCTCTGTCTTTATCATTACCACCTGCGCCTTGGCTCTTCTGATCGGATCGTATGCTAGGTTACGGTTCAGTGTACCAGTCATCTGTCCGATGTCTGTCTGTGAAAACACTTTACTGACCTTTTCTGTCTCAGCCTTCACGAGGCCACTTACACAAAATGGGACTATATTTGCTTATTTCCCAGGGACATTTTATTACTTCAATATTTGTTGAACTCCATTGATACATGTTTGGTTCTTTAAAGTAAAGATGTTTTTACAGTCACACTTTACATTCGAACGATTTCTGTCTACAAACTCCTTTTGTTGGATTTCATACAAAACTATATTTAAAAAGACAAACTTTTCAGAACGGCTTTGTTTATGTTTCTCTGAAAATCTTCACCAATACACTGAACTAAAGAACCTCTGCAGCTAAATCTGGAGGAGGGGCATAAACGTTTATCCACACGTGGTCCCGCCGCGCCGCTGGTGCGATGGTGATGTAATCGAACATTTGTAACAAAGACATCAGGCCAGCCGAACCATGTGATGTGCATTGTCAGTTGAGCGTCAGGCCCTCGCTGACGGGCATGTTGATGTGGGCAGTCAGCAGCGGCGAGCTCTTGCCCTCGTGCAGGACGAACACCTTGATGATGTCAGAGATGCCCTTGTCGCTGGTGCACTCCACGAAGGTCTCGACGGGGTACACGAGTCCGGGCACCAGCAAGGGGATCCTCATGAAGGGGTTCCTCATCCTGTACAGGCTCTCGTCGCACAGGAAGCTGATGGCCAAGTTTATAACGGGCCGACACGCCGCCGTATTCTGGATGTTCAGGGTCAGTTTGAAAGACGGACCCAAGCCCTGCACCACGGCGTTCATCTTGAGGGGCTCGCTGAGGCTGGAGGACATGGGGGTCATGCTGGACTCCAGCGCCTTGACGTAGGCTTTGGCTGCAGTCAGGCGCAGGCGGCTCAGATCCATCTGGAATGCACGGTGCATGGCCAGGCCATTCTCACGCTCCCTCAGAGTCTGGTCCACGTACAGCTTGGTCTTCTTGGGGACGTTGAGGCGGACGCTCTGGGCCAGCGGGGGCCCGGGGGCGCTGTCTCTGTCGTCGAAGGCCGCGGTCCTCTTCAGGATTTTCACCATCAGGCCCCCGCCCTTGGTAGTCATGATGAGGGTCCCATCCTCTCGCCCGTAACGGCCGAAGCAGATGCTGGTGACCGCTTCGGGAATCTTGATGGTGCCCAGCAGGTTCTTTTCCCGGTACAGGTGGACCTCACAGTTGGCCAGACCCACCAGAACCGCCTGGAAGCCTCGCGTGGGCAGGTCCATTGCTGCCATGGTGGTGATGGGAGCAGGGAGGGCAGCCTTCCACAGCTTCTTCCCCTGGGGATACATATACAGGTCAGTATCTGCCTATCTCCCTCCCTGTCCCCCATTTTTTTGTCTGTCTGTCCGTCCGTCCGTACGTCCGTCTGTCCGTCCCCGTCTCCCTGTCCGTCTCCTCGTCTCCCTGTCCTACCTTCTGAGTGAAGCCCTGCAGGCTGTCATCGGTGCAGCCGACCACCACGTTCTTGCCGACTCGCAGCAGTCCGACTGGGTGGGACGTCAGCTCGATGCAGTACTTCGGTTTGTCCGAGTCCCTGCGGAGCACCAACAGCTGTCAGACCGAACCCGCCCCCTCAGCTGTGCTGACATCAGGGCGGGGAGGGGGTCTTACCTGCGCAGGATGTAGATGTTGCCGTTGCGACAGGCCACTGTGATTCGGAACTCCACGTCGAACTGACCCGTTACGTCCATCATGGTGGGAGCCGCGGGCAGCGACATCTTCAACAGGCACAATCAAAGATCACAATGGGCCGCTGAGACTCTCAACGGCTGCTTGTGGCTTTCCTCAGTTGTCATGGAGACGGTTTAGCATGCTATCGTGTGATCGTCACGTTTGGTTTTCATCGAGCCGTTGCATCGCCTGGGAGAACTCCTGAGGTCACGTGACTAACCATCGGCAGGATAACTGAGAGCCACGAAGCGTGCTGAGAGCTCCGGAAGTACGTGAATTTTTATTTATTATTTTTAAGAAGTTTTAAGTTGTTTGTAAAATATGACCTCCAGAACCACAGAGCGCAGTGTGTCGGCGGAATCTGCACTAATTTGACACCGGCCACATCTGAACGGACATCTCCCGTGTTTTGAAGGCTGAACACCGTTTCCTCAACTTTGAGATGCAACAACTTCACAACTTCACATAGTTTTTTCAAAAATTAGTTTAGTATCGAGTTCAGTCGCTTGGACCACTTGGCTCAAAAAGCTAATCGGTCAGCTAATGGTGAATATGGTTCAGTGTGAAAAACACCTGTGTTCTCTGTTCATACTGACTCTGTGATGGTGGGCGTGCTGCAACACAGGAGAAAATTAGACATCCATCAATTGACCAGTCGGGAACCAGAAATGATTTTTAGCGTAGCGTAGCCATAACCAGAAATCGGTTGATCAGCCCACGTATTCCCATTTACGATCCGATGGGTTCTACACGTCTAACGGGTGATATTCCTACACTGCGCACCAGCTGATTTAGAGCAAATGCAATAAGGCAGCTAAAACATAGGAGGGCAGCAACGCGCCAGCACAGCATACAGCCTTCCTGTTCAAAGAAGAAGTCCTATTTGTACGTCCTGCAGCATATGCACAGCTGGCGGGTAAACATGTCCAAGCCGCACACACACTCACAGCCACATGCTAACGGAAACATGGTGGTAGTTCTTCAGCGTGAGTGAAGAGGACACAACGTTTGCGATTTGTAATTTATTTGATCCAAAGCAAACCGCGAAACCACATCACTTAAAACACCTTCAGCCAGATGAAAATGTCCAGGTTGAAGAAAAGGTGAAGCTAGCTGAAGCATTAGCTCAGGGAAGCCAACGGCCTCTTCTATCTTTCCTCGGCAGGAACAATGAAAAGACCAAAGGGATGAAGAGGAAAATCCTGGAGTTCACGGCCCTGGACGATCAGGAGGATCGAGGCTTCAGGAATCTGATAAATTAGCTCAGATTGTAACGTCATTTCAGTTTGAAGGGTGATTTATAGTTCTTTTTAGTCACAGACAACTTTAAGAGGGTTTAATTCTTTTGGATAATTTCTTTAATGAAAATAAAGTTTTGTGGTGAAGAAAAGTTGTTTTTTGTTTGTATATACATTAAATGAAAGTTTTCAGAAAAACAAAATTAGAATCAGACAGTCACAGTTACAAAAAACCCCCCCCAAAAAAAACAGAATAAAACCGGTAATTGGAATCTGCCAAAAAAATTGTAACCAGCGCATCTCTGGAGGAATTGGAGATAAACAAATGGGTGAAATGGAACAGTGCCAAGCATTGAACCCTGCTGTACTCCGCGAAGACCCCGCCCCCCTCACCTTGGACAGGATGATGAACGCTTCGGGGTCCAGGACGTAGACGTGGCTGTTCTCCGTCCCGATCACCAGACAGCTGACGCCGTCCTCGTCAGCGGTGCTCTTCTTCAGCGTGCCGATGCAGGTGATGACGGTCTGAAAGCACACGCCGTTACTGACCGTCCTCTTCCTCGTCTTCATCTTACCACAGTGAAGAGCGTTACCTGCCGCCTGATTGGCTGCTGTTCGTGCAGCTGGACGAAGTCGTCTATTTCGCCGGGCTCCAGGGACAGGAACCTGAGCGAGCGGACGGACAGCGGGATGTCGGCCTTCTTCCTGATGCCTTCCAGCATCTCCTTCAGTGTCGGAGGGTCGATGTGACCCGCCCTCGCCTGCTGCCACACGTCCTGACCAATCACAGGATGATATGTCACAGGTTAAAGCACCGTCCCGCCCATTCTAAAGGTCTTAACAGGCTAATTAAAGAGCTTAAATAATGCTGACGTGTTCAAGATTTCCCTCCAGAATCAAAACTGCGGCTTCACGGAAGAACCATTTTGTGTCAGCACCAGGAAGTTGCTCACAAGAGGAAGTGCACATTACGGACAAGAGGCGGGATGTCTAGCTAGGTAACGAGGTAGCCTCTCCTCTGTGAGTGGTGAACCTGAGCCACACGCGTATGTTTGTCCTTGGTGTGTGTGTCTGACCATCAATCCTACTTAAGACCTTCCACACAGCTAATCACACGCTCGCACAGACCTGCTCCAGCGAGTTGACCTCCAGGCCGGGCAGCGTGAACTTGAAGTAGGGCCGCAGGTTCTTGTAGACGTACACGCACGGTCCGGACGCCACGGCGACGGCGGGGATGCGCGGCTCGTGCAGGTCCATGAAGAAGGCGACGAGGCCGGCGGGCAGGTCCAGCAGGGCGCTCTCGCTCACCAGCGCCGTGCCGCGGTACACCTTCAGCTTCATGCCGGACGAGCCGGAGCCCAGGTCCCCGACCAGCAGCCGGCTCTCCCCGTCCCCGCTCAGGTCTGCGAGGTCCACGCAGGAGGAGAAGGTGTACAGACCCGCCAGCGGGTCGTAGTGAGCGTCCAGCCACTTCCCGGCGTCACCGCTCCCGTCCACGGACGACATAGTGACAGTGGGTGGAGCCTGAGCTGTAATGATCCATAGTTAATCAATGAACCGTGCACAGTGCGGCCTCTGCTCTCCGGGACCCCGATCAGGAATCAGGGCCACCGATATCTGAAGTGGACCAGAGCTCCAAGCTGAAAGCCTTTAATGTGTTTCTACATGAAAGACATCAGCATCATCAAAGAAGGCCACAGGTGACCAACCAGAAGCAGCTCTTATTTCAATACGGACGGCACGAGCAACTGAGGAAAACACGAGCAAATGAGAAAAACACGAGCAAATGAGGAAAACACGAGCAAATGAGAAAGAAAACGAGCAAATGAGGAAAACACGAGAAAATGAGGAAAACACGAGCAACTGAGAAAGAAAACGAGCAAATGAGAAAAATACGAGCAAATGAGGAAAACACGAGGAAATGAGAAAAACACGAGCAAATGACAAAACTCGAGCAACTGAGAAAAACACGAGCAAATGAGGAAAACACGAGCAAATGAGAAAAACACGAGCAAATGAGAAAAATACGAGCAAATGAGGAAAACACGAGCAAATGAGAAAAATACGAGCAAATGAGGAAAACACGAG
>KV751350.1:5562554-5575155 GCA_001698575.1 Mola mola | reverse complement strand
AAATGAGGAAAATACGAGCAAATGAGGAAAATACGAGCAAATGAGGAAAATACGAGCAAATGAGGAAAATACGAGCAAATGAGGAAAATACGAGCAAATGAGGAAAATACGAGCAAATGAGGAAAATACGAGCAAATGAGGAAAACACGAGCAAATGAGAAAAACACGAGCAAATGAGGAAAACACGAGCAACTGAGAAAGAAAACGAGCAAATGAGAAAAATACAAGCAAATGAGAAAAATACGAGAAAATGAGGAAAACACGAGCAACTGAGAAAAACACGAGCAAATGAGAAAAACACGAGCAAATGAGGAAACTCGAGCAACTGAGAAAAACACGAGCAAATGAGAAAACTCGAGCAACTGAGGAAAAACACGATCAACTGAGAAAAACACGAGCAAATGAGGAAAAAACGAGCAAATGAGAAAAACACGAGCAAATGAGAAAACTCGAGCAACTGAGGAAAAACACGAGCAACTGAGAAAAACACGAGCAAATGAGGAAAATACGAGCAAATGAGAAAAAAACGAGCAAATGAGAAAAACACGAGAAAATTAGGAAAAAACGAGCAACTGAGGAAAATAAGAGTTACTGAAAAAAACACGAGCAAATGAGAAAAACACGAGCAAATAAGGAAAATAAGAGTTACAGAGAAAAACACGAGCAAAGGAATGTTGTGATGCTGGAAAATAACGAGAATTGAGTAAAGAACAATCAAAATGCGCACTGATGACATTTTACACCTTTAATGTGGAATGAGTTGCCTCATCTGTGATCGCTGTTGATCACCAGTGACGACGCTGTCTCACCGTTACCAAGGAAACCGCGTTGCTGCGTCGTCTCGCTGCAGATCGTGACGTCCTCTGCGCGTCCGCACTGTTTAGTACTCTTTTCAATAAATAAGACCTGTTTCCCGGTCACATTTGACCCGGAGGAAGCGTTCATGTAGCAGATGGCTGCTGATTAAGGCTGTAATCCACTGAACTGCTCCTCCTCCTCCTCCTCTGCTGCGATGTCGCCGACCGATGACGTCATCGCCACCCGCCAGTGATTTTTGGCAATAAGTACAATAATTAGAAATTTCTTTAAAAATTGCAAAATTATACAAAGTGCAGTTGCTTTGTAATTATTTTCTTTTCATGGAAGAAACATAGTCTCGCGAGATCATCCCAACAGGGCAGATTTAAACTTACCATGTTTGAAATTTTGCACAGCAGCTTCAGCTTGTCAGAGGAAAACAAAGGGGCGAGTTGGACCAATCTTAGGCCACGCCTCCACGTCTCAGCCCCCCCGTATGTGACGTGTGGCCTCCCTCTCAGCTGGTGGATGTCAGGTGACGACATAAGCACCCAAAGCAAGAGGAATGTACATTTTAGCTTTTATTTCTGAGTCGGAATACTGATCTTTACATCATTGGTTATTTTATACTTTGTATTGGTAGAGTATTCTCTTGGAATGACCTGAATCTATATAAATGCCTGTTTTATCTTGCTGGGTTAACGGCAACTAACCCAGCTAATGGCTAAGCAAGGCTGGTTTGTAAAGTTTGTTTAACTTGCCATATGTAAAAAAAAAAAGGCAAACAAAGACGTATTCACTCGCAGGGCGCAACGTGTTTTATTGTTGTTCTTGCAAACTTGAAACCTGGTTTACTCACTGCTGTGTAGATTTTGATGCCCCCGCCGAGCCTACTGCAGCCTGCAGCGATTTGGGCGAAGAAGTGGGAGGAGACTGAGGTTTGTACCTGTGCCCATTATAATGTGTACTTACGTATGACAAACCATAAAAACCCACGCTGTATTTCTGTAAATGGACAAGCACTGCAAAAACGCCAAATCTTACCAAATGTCTGTATCCCAAATATATCAGTACATGAAATAGGACAATCGCCTAATACACAACTTGCTTTTAGATAAACACGTCTTCTTTCAAATGACTCAGTTAAAATTGTACATAGGCTTAGGTTGCTGGGGGAACATCCCATGATACACTGAGCTCTCTTCTCTCCCCCTCTGACTCCGACTCCTTCTCTGCTCCTGTAAATGTCCATATCCTTACACTAACTTTACTTCTTCCCCGGAGTCGTTGTGCTTTACCATCCTGCAGGTTTTTCTAGGTCGCGGTGGGAGGTGCTGCTGTGGTCCTGCCTGATGCCCCCTGGCCACTTTAGGAAAGGAGATCCTGTGACTTGGATCCTGCGACTTGGATCCTAGGCTGGATTTCCAAGTGCAAATTGGGATCCACAGATCACAATGGCTTCTGGACCAACAGAGTCCACCTGCGTCTGGATCACTAGACTTTCCATACATCCGGATTTATAGAATCCTCAGACTCTGGGTGTCGGTAGAATTTATTCTTTAGTGCCCCGGGCACCGACGTAACAAAAGTGGAGACGACGGAAACGCCAATAAAGCAGTATCTCAAAGCTTTGTTTTACTTGCAAGGAGAGCAATACAGTGAGTACATAGGTAGGTCAAAGTATTGTCTGGAGAGCGTTCTCTCCGGAGCGTCTCTTTATACACACTTATCATGTGAAAACTGGGAGGACCGAAATTCTTGGTTTTGGCCTTGCTATCTGTATGCAGTTTTCACAGTCGCCCTTTGTTCCCTTCAGAAGCAAATCACAGCGTCACATAGAGATTACACAATCGGATGGGTACATAGTCAAAAAACAGTTTATCAAGGCACGCAGCTGCTGCTCACTTTTAATTAAGTGCATGTCCCGGCTTCTGTGTCCTCGTCTGACCAGGTATTTCAGGGAAGTCAACCTTTTTGCACAAAACAGTAAGTCTTCCGCCTTGTGGAATTATTATGATAATTTCTATAAAGCTCATGCATTTTTATCTTGCAGTTTCAGCTGCCTAAGTACAATTAATCTAACACTGGGACTCATGGATGTTTTATGCATTCTAAGTGAACTGTTATCATCATGTTTTTGTGTTCTGTACAAGTGACATTTATTGCACGTCTGTCCGTCCCAGGAAGAAGGATCCCTCCTCTGTGGCTCTTCCTGAGGTTTCTTATTTTCCCTGTTTAGGGTTTTTTAAGTTTTTCCTCACCCGGTTCGAGGGTCTAAGGGCAGAGGATGTCACATCTGTACAGTTTGTCAAAGCCCAGTGAGATAATGTGTAAATTGTGATTTCGGGCCGTACAAATAAAATTTGATTTGATTTGATTTGATTTAATTTTAAAAATCTGCCCGTGGATCTCGTCCTTTTTTCTTTTTTTACAAGGTTCTTTTTTTTATCAAGCAAAAGCCTGCTCCACTGACAGATCTTTTGACAACTGAGTGTTTCGAATCAGACTTATTTGGCCAAGCATGTTCACTCATACAAGGAATTTTTTACGGCCATATTTACATACTATATATACACTACCTATACATCACTCTGTCTCTCTCTACATGTATATATCACAACTAGAGATTGATGAGGTACAAAGATGCTACAGCAAGGGGGAGCCATGACAACAGGTTGGGGGGGTTTCATCACCCCCACTCTTGGGAGTCTGGGTTCCAAGCACCATTTAGAAGCCCCATTGACTTTAACGCAAGGGCAGCTGCCCTGTAAGTGAGTATCCTAGTTAACGTGAATACCTGGAACCCCCGGGAACAGTTACCAAGCTTAAGTGGCAGAGTACCCTCTGCCACAAAGTCTACTCCGGGATGTGAATACAGCACTACTAACAATCCCCACTGTGACCATCACAACAGCGACAGTCATCCTGGGATGCTTGGCTACAAGTTGAATACAAGCCATAGGGGGCAGGAACTTCCTACGCTAGAGAAGTGGAGGCCTGGAAAATAAACAGGGTGTTCACCACCTAACCATCCAAAGTGTCCTCTCAGTGGGAGGGTAATAAGACCCAGCAGGGGTGAGACTGAACAATACTGGAACAGCAAATTGGAGAAGGGAGCATCACATAACACCAATGCTCATGGGCTAGCAGACTTGAGAGAGGACAACAGCCATCTCCCAGAAAAAGACCCAGTAAATATCACAATGGCAGACATCCAAGAAAGAGTCTCAAGGATGAAGACTGGACATACCAGTGGCTGCAGAAGGCTGGTCTCAGGGACAGTACAGAGGCACCGATCATGGCAGCACAAGAACAGGCCTTGAACACAACATGGATAGAGTCCAAGGTCTAGACAGGACCCAAGGTGCAGACTGTGCAAATATGCCCCTGAGACAGTGCATCACATAACAGCAGGATGCAAGATGCAGGCAGGTAAGCCACACTTGGAGCGTCACAACCAAGTGGCCGGCATAGTATACAGGAGCATCTGTGCCGAGTATGGACTGGAGGTTCCAGGATCAAAGGGGGCAACACCTCCAAAGGTGACTGAGAACGACCGAGCTAATATCCTGTGGGACATCCAGATCCAGGCCGATAAGATGGTGGTAGCTAATCAACTGCATATTGTGGTGGTCGACAAACAGGAGAAGAAGGATGTAGTGGTAAATGTCGCAATCCCAAATGACAGCAACATCGGGCAGAAGGAACAGGAGAAGCTTGAGAAATACCAAGGGCTGAAAGAGGAGCTGGAAAGGATGCGGGGAGTAAATGTCCTGTATTTATACGGCGCTTTTCAAGTCATTGTTGACCACTCAAAGCACTTTTACACTGCAGGTTTTGCATTCAGCCATTCACACACTGGTGGGGTGCCACCTGCTCATCAGGAGCGTTAACCATTTACACATTCATATTCATACACAGATGGCGCAGCATCAGGAACAATTTGGGGTTCAGTATCTTCTAAAAGACTCTTCGACATGTTGACTGCAGGGTCTGGGATCGAACTGGGAACCTTCCGATCGCTGGACATGAGGACAAAGCTCGAGGGCTTGTACATCAGGTGTCCGTCAGTCCTTTGGTTGACTTTCATCTTTCATCAAAGTGAGAAAGCATGAAAACCATTCATCATTTAAAGCAACCACATTATTTTACATGATGTAATTTGTAATAGCCCCAGTTTACATAACACATAAAAAAATGTTATTAATTACATAACAAAACCTCTCCTGAGTTGTTTTTCAGCAAGTCCTTCAGTGGGTGGCCAGGAGAGGAGCAAGCCTTTGGGGGTCATCTGGGCATCTAGGAGGCTGAAAGGCTCTTTTCTATTCATAGCTGACATTATTTTTCACCATGGCTCATCCAGCTGCCCTGACAGCAATTGGATACAGTTATAATTGAACAAGCAGCCGTCAGTGGTTAGCAGTCCGCTTCAAGCCCTGCTGGTTTTGGGCCTGGGTGGCTGCTGGCCTACTCGGTCCCTCTGAGGTGTTAGGCCACAGGTGGCATTGTTATGCTCAAACACACAGTAGTTTACCAGGCTGCTCTCGAGTTTAGCATTCTGAATAAAGTTAGATCAAAGAATGAGATGATATAAATAGGGTTAGGGTTTCCCCTCACACTGACATAACCCAACTCCAGAGGAGCGACGCAATTCTTAGCAGTCAGGCAGATTCCGGTAAAACTCCGGACATCAAGCTGAAGAGGAGCCAGCTCTGAGTTGGTCTGGAGTCCTGTAGCAGCTCCTAAGGCCCTCCATCTTGGAAGAAGTGTGCCGGTGTTGGCTCTGGTCTTCTGTCTCTCTTTGTCTGAAGCCAAAAAACACGTTTTCTTTGATCAAAGAGAGGTTGAAACGTCCGCTGAGGCCTGCGAACTGCGCTCCATGTTCAAACTCTGCCAGCGGTCAGGCCCCAACCTCCTGGTTTGAAAACAGGAAGGGGTAGAGGCCAACAGTTTCAGGGGAGGGGTTCACAAGCACTAAGGGTGCACGCACGGCTGGGCTGGCTACCTAAACCAAGAAGTGAAGAGCTCAGATATCAATAACACAGGGGGTGTGCGGCTGCAGCCTGTGCTCAGGACACATTTACTCCTCTGCTTCTTTACATAGCAAATAGTTGTTCGGTGAAATATTAAGGTTGAAAATCTTGCATATAGCAGCTTTAAGGATACAAATATTATTTATTAGTGCATCTAAAAACAAACAACAAAAAGAAAATTGTTTCCCTGTCATTTAATGCCAAAAGTTTAACTTTCACATATTCTTAATTCATTGCACATTTTTTTTAGTTTGTTTGTTTTTTTGTTTTGATGATCGTGGCTGATGCAGCTGCAGTGAAATATTTGAGAATTTTGAGACCATTTTGGAGCTTTAAACCATAATTACTCAAATCAAGAATATATTAATGTTCACTTTGTTAATCAGCATGAAAAATCAAAATAGTTTCATTTTTCGAGCTACAAGAATGTAGTCCAAATACAAACGAATACATAAAAACTTTTACTAACAATAACAAGAACAGTAAAGAACCTGCAGTAGGAGAACGGAGGAAACAACGTAGGAATGTAAGTTCCATCTTTTTACTTTGCCCAATATTGTAATTCAAACACTCGCACATTTTCCCCTTCACATTAACTTAGCAAAGTCAAACTAACTCAGAAAATCAGATTGTCACTCAGGTCGCTTGACTTGTAGCAAACACACAAATGTTGTAAACAAAAATAAACACATTTGAAATACATCAAATTAACCAAGATATTAATTATTAAGTTCACAGAAAGAGCAGACAGAAACATAGTTTAGAAATCTAAAACGCTGCCAAACTATCCTGGGAGGAACTACCCAAATCAATTTATTCATAGATTCATCTGTCACTTTGCAAATCTATGTTTGTAAAAAAAATACTCTCATTTATTATTCCGTTCTAACTTATTTTTATTTATGATTTAACTCATCATGACCGCTGTGGTGCTCGCAACGTGACGTCTCATCATTTTGACGCCCTCCATTGCTTCGAGTGGAACTTGATTCGGAAGGACAGTCGTTCGTGGAGCGGTAACCGGCGGGAAGTGGTTCGGCATCTGGCCGCATTAAAAACAGGTTAACTTTTCTCGCGAGATTGTATCCGCGGGAGTGAACGAGATCTGCGTGACGTCGTCCCGGTTCGGCCGTTTGATTGGTTGTCCGGTCGCAGTTTAAAAAGTGAACCGCGGAGAGAAGAGTGGCGGCTGGGGCCGACGGTCCGGACTGCCTGTCGATGTTTTTCTGCTTTTCATCTCATGTCTGGTGAATAAAACACTTCCGAAGTGAGTTAAAGGTTGACACAAATGTTGGCTTAAGCTTCATAGCTCAAAAGACGTGACACAGACAAATATTTGTTTGCATTGTAAGGTCGGCTAGCTGCGGCTAATGCTAACAACAACAGGTTCGCTGCTGTTGGGCGTCTATGTGTTTGGTTATTCACTGATGAAAAATGATAATCAGTACCGATTACATTGATCCTTAGCCCTAATATGTGCCCCTCTCGTTCAGTGGAGTGGCGAACTGCGCTTAAAATTCTCTCGCTTGTGTGCGCGTTAACGTACGAGGTAGACTGCAGACGAGGACGTTTGTAAAGAATAATGTGTCCACTGGCGAATTCGGCACCGGCAGAACCTCCACCACACCCCTGTTTGAGGGTGACGACCTTCACAATGATGGGGTGTTTGTTCACATCAAGTCAATTATCGCTCTCGATGGATTCGATCACATTCGTGCGGACAGTGGTTGAAATGTCAGCGACAGAACTGATGTGGGCGCTGTTAATGTGCAGAGCCCTGATGTTTGTTTTTATATGCGGTAGCGAAGATGATGGAGTCTTGTTTAGCCGGGAAGCCGGAGAGAGTTGGGCCAGTGGAGGTAGACGACATCAGGAGAGACCTGCTGGGGGAATTCACCGCTCTGCCAGCGCAGGTGTGTCTATGTTTCTGCCTGTCTCTCTGTCTGAATGTCCGACTGTGTCTCTCTCTGGCCCTCCGTCAGGCTCAGCAGGATGTTGACTGCTTTCTGTCTGTTGTCTCTCATCAGGATGGCGTTCGGTCGCAGTCAGAGAACCTGCAGGTCTACCTGAGGGTTCGACCGTTTACTGCAGCCGAGAGCGACGGTGGAGAGTCACAGGTACTACACACACGGGGTGCTCAGTTCATTGATTGCTCAATGGACGGAAAATAAGTTGACAGTTTGGTAATAGATTGAAATATTACAAAAATGATTTTTCCAAGTGTAACGATGATATGAGGACAATTTATTTTCAATTTCCAGACATTTTCTTACAGAAAATTTTGGTCAGCTGCACTTTCCTCTACTCCTCAGGACTGTGTGATGATGGAGGGGCCGGACACGGTGGTCCTCAAAGCTCCCAGGAGCTGTCAGTCAAACCGACAGAGTGACAAGTCCCTCCCACAGACAGCGCAGAGGTTCAGCTTCACGCAGGTAGCTGTGACATCACGGCACACTGTGTCCTCGCGGCGTTGGGTGACGTTCTGTCCCTCACGTTGTGCTCTGCTTGCCATGGCCAGGTGTTTGGACCGGACGCCAGTCAGAGGAGAGTGTTTGAGGGTTCTGTTCGCGGTTTGGTCCGTGATGTCCTGGGTGGGGGGAACTGTCTGGTGTTCACCTACGGAGTCACCAACGCTGGGAAGACCTTCACGTTCTTGGGTCAGAAACACACCCTAATCTGTGACTCTTTCCTGTTGGGTGGAGGGGAATGTGTGGCGTGTCTTTGTGACCGTGTGTCTGGTCGTGTTGGTCTCTCAGGTCCAGATCACGACAGCGGCCTGCTGCCCAGGTCTCTGTCCATCATCTTCAGCAGCATCGAGGGGCGTCTGTACGGCCGCGCCGACCTGAAGCCTCAGCGCTGCCGAGACTACAGCCGGCTGACCCCAGACCAGCAGGCAGCCGAGAGCAGCAGCAAAAAGAACCTGCTGAGGCTGCTCAAAGAGGTCTCACACACACAACACAAGAACATGTTTGTGTGTGTGTGTGTGTGTGTGTGTGGACTGATGTATGTCTCCTGTGTCTCTGCAGAGCGACAAATCGTCTGTGAGGTCGACGTTTCTGGACGGTCAGTGAGTTTCTCTCAGCAGATCTTTGAGGAATCCCTGAAGCACTGAACCTGTGTGTGTGTGTGCGTGCGCGTGCGTGTGCTCAGGCTCGTCCATCAGCACCAACAGCAGTGTGAGCAGCGTCTCTGAAGCGGACAGTTTCTGTCTGGACGTCGTCTCAAACGTCCGTTTCTCTGTCTGGGTTTCATTCTGTGAGATTTACAACGACAACATCCACGACCTGCTGGAACAGGTGACCGTCTCTTTTCTTTCTAATCTGTTTTATCAGAGCAGCTGATCTCAGGACGAAGATTGTTCATTTTTATTGATGCTGATACGATTACCGAGACTAGACGATCTGTGTATGTATCGACGCTGATGGGATATTTTCTGTGATTTGGTGACGTGACAGTTTTAGCAAAGCTGGTTTTGCTGTTCTCCCCAAGCGAGTGACTGTTTTTGTCAGAATGAAGTATAAACTCTGCAGATGTGACGTTTCCTTTTTCCCCGCCGTTACATTTGAACACACCATGATGACGTTTGGTTATACCGGGCCGACCTGAACATGCCACACGTTGTTTAGTTAACCCACTTGCTCTTAACCTGCTGATCCCAACATGGGGATCCCACTGTGAGGATGATGACGACGGTCAGCAGCCGGAGCTGACACCGCTTTTCAACGTGAACACGGTTCTGCGTTTGTGTGTTTGCTTCCCGCAGAACATCATTTTAATTTGTTTTGCTCTTCTGTGTTGGTGAATCGTAACGTAAGATGTCCTCACAGCAGTCGGCCTTCACAAACTTTATCACACGGTCAATTTCTGTTTGATTTCAGTCACTCCACTCGATGTTTAACTTTATGATGGAGGACCCACAAGACCCAGTCGCTGTATCATCAGATCAAATATCAATACAGACTTTTGGGTTTTGAAAAATGCAGAACCAGGCCCTTTATAGAACGGTGTTTTCATCCTCGTCCCTGGTCAGGACGTCTCAATGAAACGTTTTCAGCAACCTGACAACACGTCCTCGCTTCTGAAACTGTCAGTTGTGTCAGCTAGTCTGATCATGTGACTGATCTGTGCCGCTCAGGTTCCCAGTGGACACCACAGGAGGACAGTGCTGCGTCTGTCCCAGGACATCAAGGGAAACTCCTTCATCAAAGGTAACTCTGAGTGCTTGTGTGAAACCATCATCCTTTGCTTTCATTGTCTGGTGTGTGAACCACAAACAGATGATGTCCAAATGTAACCATCATTCAAACTCTGTTCCACGATTGGCTGCAAAATACCCGAAAATCACGAAATAAATTAAGAAGTGGCGTGAACATGGAAAATGGGATTGGCTGCAGTATCGTCCAGTCTATCCAATCACTTTTAGACTCTTTACGTTCATCTTTTTCTTCTTCTGGACAGAATGATTAAACTCATGTCCTGATGCAGCAGAAGTCGCAAATCTCTTTTCAACAAACTCCTGGCCAAGACAGCAGCAACAGTTACAGTTTCAGATTACACAGACGAGGAACAGAAGTCCTCACAATAATCTCAGCAGTCAGTCCAGGTTCCGCCTCCAGGTCTCTCAGAATGACTCACAGGGACCAGTGGCTCCACTTTGAGAAAACACTGCTCATCCCAGCTCTTTCTCTGTGTGTTGCAGACCTGCGCTGGGTCCAGGTGAACAGCTCCGAGGAGGCTTACAGAGTGATGAAGATCGGGAAGAAGAACCAGAGCTTCTCGGCCACCAGACTGAACCAGCTGTCCAGCAGGAGGTCAGAAAGGCTCAGAAAACGTTTGAAACGTTCCTCACACGTGGGAGCAGGTTCACTGAATGAGATGTCCAGCACTCACCTTCTTTTTTTGTCTCCACAGCCACAGCATCTTCTCCATCCGGATCCTCCGAGTGGACGACGTCGGCGTCCCCAGAGTCCTCGGCATCAGCGAGTAAGACGAGCTCACTCTCTTCAGCTCAGTCACCTGCTCACTGTGGGCTGATGGGGTGTGTGTGTGTGTTTTCAGACTGGCTCTGTGCGACCTGGCCGGCTCTGAACGCTGCTCTCGGACTCACAACACCGGAGAGAGACTGAAGGAGGCAGGAAACATCAACAGCTCTCTGCTGACCCTTGGGAAGTGCATCAACGCCATGAGACTCAACCAGCAGGCCAAGTACGCCGTGCCGTGAGTGTATGTTTGAGGCTTGAAACGGTGCATTCTGACAGCTGAACGGTTCCTCTGCAGGTTCCAGCACCATATTCCCTTCAGGGAGTCCAAGCTGACCCACTTCCTGCAGTTCTTCTTCTGTGGTGCCGGCAGGGTGTGCATGGTGGTCAACATCAACCAACACTCCTCCTGCTTCGACGAGACGCTCAACGTGCTCAAGTTCTCCGCCCTCGCCCAGAAGGTCGGCACACACACACACACACTCACACCTGAATGTGTGAATCAGACGTCATTTTCCTCACAGTGTGAACATATGAGTGTCTGAGAGCAGCTCTCAGCTCGTTGTCATGGACACCTGCTGGCTCTCCGACATTCATGCTAAGCTAACACCCTAAGAGCGACCTGCAGCTCTGTAAGCAGGTTTCGACGGTTGTTCTGCCGGGTTCTAACAGCCACGAACAGTAGAGTACTGTTTTGTTGAGCGGATCTGTTCCTGATCTTCAACTCTGATCCCAACTGCAACTGGCAGTTTTAGTCAGTTCAGTTCATCAGGGGATTATATTCTGCATTCATTGGTTAAAGGATTACATATCAGAAGGTAAATCAGTGAGTTTGAGAAACGGAGACTAGTTGGGGCTTTTCTTTTGTCCTGGACGATTTGTGAAACAATTATTTAATGTAAATTAAGTTATCAAGTAAATGACTTGTCAATCAACTAATTGATTAATAAGCCAAATGTTTTGGCCACACGATGCTCTGAAAGTAGAACCTGTTTGAGGAAACAGCTGTCAGAGCTGGACTCCAGTGATGGCAGAAGGCTTCATCTTGAATCAGCTGTTAGGTCAGCAACGCTCTCCGTCTGTCCCACCAGGTGGTGGTGTTGAACTCCCGGCCGGCAGTCCTGGACGGCGCCCCCCACAGGTCGGCCATGGAGCTGTCGATGATCATCGACGAGGCTGACCGGCGCAGAGACGTGTCGGGGCGGGGCAGGAAGAGCTCGATGGTCGCCTGGGAGACCACCCTGGAGGACGTGCTGGAGGACGAGGACGGTGAAGAGTGGGAGGAAGAGGAGGAGAGTGTGATGGAGGGAACCGTGCTAGAGGCAGGAGGTGAGGAAGATGAGGATGAGAAGGAGGAAGAGGACCGGACCAGGGAGGAAGAGAAGGTAACGGGGGAAATTAAAGCCAGCAGGAGGAGGAAGAGCTTTTTTTCTCTGAAAGCTGCAGGATGATGAAGACGTGTGTGTGTGTCAGCAGTCGGGCAGAGAGGCAGCACTGCGTTTGGTTCTGGAGGGTCAGATTCGAGAAGAAGTCAGCGCCGAGTTCATGGAGCTCTTCAACAAGATGGAGAAAGACTACAGGTAAAGATGATGATGTGACCACGCGAGGGTGTGGGAGAATGTCGGTCATGTTGGACGAGGCACTGAAGCTATGGGAGTGTTTGTCAGTGAGCGCCTGGAGAAGGAGAGGGAGATCCTGGAGGAGAGGGCTGACAAGAGAGTCGAGATCCTCAAGAACCTGGTCAGCAAGACCGTCGACCTGTCTGCCGTCAACAACGCCGAGGAGAAGGTG
>KV751350.1:5543672-5557282 GCA_001698575.1 Mola mola | reverse complement strand
GCTGCTCCACAAACAAGTGAACTCAAGTTCTAGTTGAAGATTGTCAATATCACCAACGTGCTTGTCAGCTGTCTTTGTTAACCCAGGGGTTCTACTTCAGCTTAATTAGTGTTCAAGTTTAATTAAGCTTGAACATTAAGTTCAACAAGTAAAGTTCATTAACTTGAATTAATGTTCAAGTTAAAGTTTTTTTTTATGTTCAAGTTCACATTAAAAAGGGGCTTTTTATGCGTCATTGACTCTTCTGCACAAAATCAACCAATAATGCGCCGTCTTCTTCATTCATTATGAGCAGGTTGATAGGACGGAGAGCTATGAAGATTATTCATAAAATACTTGATGGCAAAAACCAATAGTGTCACTGAAGCGGGAGCGGTGTCAGAGAGAGAGAGAAGGTTGATCAGGTCTGTACGTGTTTCACCACTAAATTCAATCCCGTGTGTGAGATGTTATTCCTGACATGACGAGTGCAGGTTGGAACAAATTTTAAACGTGACCTTACTCAGCTCTCTCCCAAACTGAACACCTGAAGTCACAACTCCAAGTCAACTTCTTCAGGAATGGAGTTAATGAGAAGGGGAACGCCGTTCATAGCCGACTTTAAGCCGAAACTCTGTCAGGACCAGATTGTGTTGGCAGCATGAGCTACGATGGTGATGAGGCAGGTTAAAAGAGAGCCACTTTGTTGACGCTGACAACCCTGAGTTCTGCTCAGCGTCTCTCTAAGACGCTAATCTGGCTTCATAGTTAAATCACATCCCACCCACACAATGACCTGAAATCTTCAGGCGGAATATAACGTGGGCATTTAGCCGCAGCTGACGTCTCCACCTGGTGGTTCTTCTGTGTCTCTGCAGCGAGCACCATCATGGAACTGGACAAGGATTGTCCAGCCACTGCAAACAAACTGAGACGAGGTCGGAGGAAGCTCTACAAGGCGGGCGTCGCGTCTCCACTGCTGGACTCTCCGCCCATGGTGAGACGACACGTCGGTCTCTGCAGTGAGAAACGGGGACGTTTTTCCGTTGCCAGGATGTTTGTGTGAAGTCTGGACGTCTTCAGGAAGTTTTGTGTTTTGTTTCAGTTGTCAGGAGGAGCAGAGGAGGAGAAGGAGAGCCATCACCTGATCATTAAGAGACAGCTGCGCTCCAAGACCTGCAGGAAGTGACATCAGCAGCTTTCAGGCAGGGTTCGAAAACTCTCAGGACACTCAGAGGATAAGAGTTTGTTTTTAAACATCCGTACAGTTTGCTGGTTGTTTAGTTTTTTATTATTTTTTTTTTTTTTCTGGGGGTCAATAAAAAGCTTAACGAACAGTTCAAACACCCTTTTCACTTCCTGGAAAATAAATGCGATTCCCAGCATCGGCCTGACGAACGTCTGTGTGCTCTAGTTTGTACGGTGCCTCAGAGGGGACGAGGCTGCGTCCATCACATCCAGTCAGCGTGACGACAAACACACACGCTCTGGCATGTGACTGCTGAGAGCCTGCTCATTACATTTTCTCCACTTTGCCCCTCAACGCGTTTCTGTGATGGCAGCACACGCTCACGTCTGAAGACTACATTTCCCAGCAGGCATAGCCTCACAGTGAAGCCCTGCAGAAACAAATAAACAATGACGTCCCCATTGTGTCCAACCGATCATAAGAGAGTTGTTTGTCTTTGCTCAGGAGCTCCTGGTTTTGGTTCAGGATCACAGGAAACACTGGCTGCGTTTTGAATCACTTGATACACGTGAAACCTTTAGAGCATTCGTACATGAAAACAGGAATCAGTCGTTTTGACGGAATGTTCCTTTATTGTCCAGGTGAAACAGTCACGCGTTTCCATCGTAGACACCGCGTGACGTTCCTCTTCTGTCAGCTTCAGACTCGTCACACTGCTGCTCCTTTTTTACAGTTTATGGAAGATGAAAAAGTTAGGTGGGAGACGTTCACTCCTGTTCCTAACCTGAACGATCGACATGCAGTGTAAAAACCAATCAGCAACGCGTGAATCAATACCTGAGTCTGACCTTCAGATCTAGCTCAGTCTGACTTCAGCTTCCTGCAGCAGCGTGACGGAGAAACAAAATCCAGCTCAATAAAGGTGATCAATAACTGACAGACTGGCAGCTTCTAAGACAACAGAACATCCCACGTTGTTTGTTTGAGTCTCAGTTAGCTGCGTTCAGGGTCACTTTGTTGTTCCCTTAAAAACAGGAATCGTCTCTTTGCAAAAAAGGTCAGAATTAAAATGAACTGTAGTTATAATTTCAATTTGTTTTGACACATTTTATAACTGCTGCTTAAAGTTTCGCTGAAGTTGATGTCAAATCGAAGCTCTAACGAGTGACGTGAAGGCACCGATCAGCAGCCTGCGAACTTCCGTCGATGTTGGCGCTGCAGTACGATTGCCAATATCTTCATAAAAGCCTGACATGTGACCAAGCTGAAGAAAACCAAACAGTGACATTAGTGGGAGGCACTTAATCCATACAGGAAGTTGTTTTCCTCTTTGTTTCAAAAGGAAATCAGATCGTCGTCATCACAGGGATTTCAACTGGCTTCACCAGATTTCAAATAGATCTGTCCGTGAGTGTCGTTGGTGTGGTCCCTCCTGTGCCTGAGCGCTGACTTGTTATTCATGATGACCTGATCGATTGATTGATTTAGGACAGCTGAACAGCTGTGCTGTCTGTGCTTCAGTCAATAGATGAACCTGAGAATCTGCTTCCACTTGTCTGCTCCTAACAAGATGTCAAACTGCCAGTGTGGGAGGCGAAAACCCTCATCATCCCCTGACGGTTCCACCAAGGCCCCAGTTCCTGAAATTTGACAGTCTAAAACGTGGCTAAATACATCTTGGATATAATTCCAGTATGGAGTTCATGCAGCGATCAGCTCGACAAGGCTACGCGGCGCTATAACGCATAGTGTGACCAAACGTCGGAAATAAATAAAGGAAATAAAGAACCCCCCCCCAGTAACTGCAGAAACGTCTTCTGTGTTCTTGTGTCTCGTGACCTCGTCCAGTTCATCCGTGACTGAACTCCATACGAGAGTCACTTTGAAACACAGGATGTACTTTGTCAAGTTTTCGATTCTCAAAGCAGGGAAACGGGGCCGAGGATGGAAAATACTACGATTCTCCTTTAATACCAGGTGTTATGTTTAATTTGTCCATGTTGGTGTTGCACGTTTAACTCCACCCGCCCTGTCTGATCACATCACCTGATCAAATGTGAGAGTTACTGGTACGAGGCTCCTTTCTGGAAACGGCTCATCATTATTAGACTGAAATGTGACGCTTGTCTCTGTGAGTAAATATCAACGCCAGCATACAGAGTTAAAATCACACAAAAAGACCTCTTACACTGTCAATCAAACAACCTAAAATAAGGCATCTGCCGCACGCCTCGAATCACTGAAAGAGGTTGAAAATTCAGAACTGAAATAAACCAAAACTGAGACGATGGCTGAAGGAAGTGAACAGAACCCAGGACAGCATTTCTTCCCTTCAGCTCAGCGTGCACTGCCAATCACGGTGTTTGGTTAGCGGGACGCAGGAAGGCGACACTCCCAATGATCACAGCCCTCCGCACCAACTCCAGTCCTCCATAGATCTGATCGGGCGTTTCCCCTACGAGGCCTTGGTCAGGACGGGGGGCGGGGGGCTGGGCTCGGGCTGGGTGTCCTTGCCCGCACCGGTGACTTGGCAGCGGCGTATCCCGGCAACGATAGAGAGAGTGAGTGCGCTGGCCAGCATGGCGGCACCACTGAAAAAGAAGGTGGCGGTGTAACTTCCTGTGATGTCGACCAGCCAACCTGCAGGAAGAGAAAAAGGAATGATGTTGAGGACGGCAGAGGAGATTATCACTGGTCTATATGTCCGTGAAGGTTCTCAGTCATCCAGGTCATCTTGATCTCGGAGTGTTTTGTAGGAAGCAACTGGACTTCTTATCTTGACATGACCGGGACCAGAAGGTTCCCTCCAGCACAGAGGGAAAACAAAAGGAATTGAAACACATCAAGACAGCGCTCCAGACATGCGGCTACCCAAAGCGGACCTTTGTCAAATCGTCCAAAAGGCGCCACAAAGAACCACCCGAGGCAGAAAGGGAAAAACGGAAGAACGTGGTCATCCCATATGTGGCAGGTCTATCAGAAAAATTCAGAAGAATCTTCCAAAAACACAAAATTCGAGTCAACTTCAAACCGGGCCAGACCTTAAGACAGCGACTGGTCCACCCCAAGGATAAAACACCCAGGCATAAGCTCAGTAATGTTGTGTATGCCGTTCAATGCACAGAGGAGTGCTCTGACCTTTATATAGGTGAAACCAAACAGCCCCTCCACAGATGCATGGCACAACACAGGAGAGCCACCTCATCGGGACAGGACTCAGCTGTACATCTGCATCTTAAGGAGAAAGATCACTCCTTTGAGGACTCCAATGTCCACGTTCTGGACAGAGAGGACAGATGGTTTGAAAGAGGAGTAAAGAGGCCATCTATGTCCACTTGGAGAAACCCTCTCTAAACAGGGGTGGTGGACTAAGGCACACTAAGTGTCACATGAAACCAGGGGTGAGGGGCAAACACTCTCGAGTGATTCACTCCTGGTCTCCACCCACTCTGGGTTAAATACCTGGGTTTCCCGCACTGACCCTCAGAACTGAAGAAGCCTTTCGGATGAGAGGTGAAATGTCTTCAAACAAGATAAGAAGTCCAGTTGCTTCCTACTAAACACTCCGAGATCACTGGTCTACTCAAGTTATTCATCAGCTATTCAATTACCTGAAATCAACCAATGCCTGTCCCAGTTTCTCTGCTGTTGGTTGAAAATTCCAGTTGACCTTTCAAGGATTTTTATTTCCACACCAAGTTTTCCGTCCTCAGTGTGGACGATGATAAATGAACAACTTCCACATGAACCAGATGTTCAGTGGTATGAAGATGGACCCAACAAACAGTCTGACTCTTGTCAGGGTCATGAAATCCAGGGTGTTTTTGTACATCAACTGTATTTAAGTCTCACCGTGGGGCTGTGATGACCATGGGAGTCTGCACAACAGGAGCAGGAACACCGGTACATGACATGGACTGAACCATCGGCCTCCCAGTCACTGGACTGGAACACCACTCCACCACCCGAGCCACAGCTGCCCCAAAATGACCACATTTTGGAGAAAAGAGAACGTTTGTCTCCCAACCTCGTAACTGAAGCACCTGTCCTCATGTAGCCAATACAAAAGCACCAAAACAAATCCCTGAATTTTGTCCCGATGTGTCTTCCCTGTCACACAACCCGCTGCCTTTAGCTGGTAAGCACCAACCCAACATCAAGAACTCGCCACAGCCCAGAAATCCACTGTTGTGCACGTCTGGGCACAAAAGTTGCTCTGACACACACTGGCATGACATGCGCAGACCACCCACCGAGTACGTACAACCTGCACCTCTGCAGGCCAGAAGGGGATAGTAGTCCGTATACTTCAATCAACAATGGCAACCAGATGATGTCTATGCAGAGATAACAAGTGAAAACTACACAAAGTTGGCTGATCAGTTGGTTGGTTGTGGGGGAAGAAACAAGAGGCATAGCAGGAAATGAAGGAAAAACACAATGTGGAAATCACAGCACAGCGCCGGCCATTAAACATTCCAACAACTGTTTTGTAATTGTCAGGTTAACCCTTTCACAGATTGTGATTATTACTATTGCTCCCTTGAATTGACCCGGGCTGTTTAGCTACTTTACCTCCAATTGGTGGACTGATGAGGAAGGGGATGGCGTGGAGGAAGTAGACCACGCCCAGTGCCGAGGACAGGTACTGAGTTCCCACCAGGTCTGATGTCACCACGGGGATCAGTGCTACGTAGGCACCATCGAAGTAACCATAGAGAACGGCGAAGGGCACGAGGAGCAGGAAGGACCGAAGCAACGGCACAAAAAGGCAGCAGAGACCATCCATCGCCACTGAGAAGATGTAACATCCTAGACGGTACGGCTTCAAACACCTGCGAGATGACAGAACCAGACATCAGCATCAACAGGAAGGAGGCACTTTTCTTTATCCATCACTGCCCATTCTGTCTGCTGTCTCTGGGCAACAGGAAGTGCTAAATTCGAATGTCATTAGTTCAGATTTTTGGGGAGGCAGAGTGGTTCAGGGGTTCAGTTCTCCCTAGGTCTGCATTGGTTCCCCTCAGGTCTTCCAGTTCAGTCCAACAGTCCAAAGACATGCAGGTTAACTGGTTAACTGGTGGTGAACCAGCACCCAGACAAGGGGAAACCCCGTCTTCACTCCGTGCATGATTCTGCTCATGGATTCTGGCTCTTACCGATCAAACTCAAGAGATTCATGCTGCTGTGCTACTATCTGAGCTGTGTGCCTGCATGAGGGACTTTCAGGTCCTGTAATGTGAGCAAGGTGCTGTGTTGTTTCATGGGAGAAGATGTGTAAGAACCTGACAGCAGACACAAAGATTTTTTTACGCGCTGCTTGTTCACTCATTCACACGGAGTGTTACAAACATCACATCCAGATCCGGAGCTCCAGCGTACCTCCTGTCCGTCAGCCAGCAGAAGGTGACGTTGCCCACGATGTCGATGACTCCCAGGATGGACATGAGGAAGGCGGCCTGCTGGTGGCTGAGCCCAGCTCGGAGGCCGTAAGGCACCAGGTAGATGAAAGGGAGGCTACAGCCGCTGGCTAGCAACAGGAAGGACGCGGCCAGGCCCAGGAAGCCCGGCAGCAGCAGGAAACTGTACTCCGTGCTGGACTGGAAACAGGAACCAAAGCACCGCCTCCTCTGCAGCTGAGGGGCGGGGTTTCGTGGCATTAGCGGCAACGTCGTAGACTTTTCTGATGACAAGAGGCTGTGGTCTGATTCTTTGGGCTGCCTCATGATGAGCTCCACCTCCTGTGACAACATGTTACCTGCCAACAGACGGAGTTTGTGCACATCAGTCTCAGACTGTCATTTTTGTAGTCCAACTATCCAAGAACCGTTTTCCAGTTTTTCCTGTCCGCAGCAGAATGTTTCCAAAACAAACCTGAGCATCTATACTCACAGTCTAACCGTAAACAGTAAACAACAAACACTCACAAGTGGAAAATGTTCAGTGGCTCAGTGTGACATTTAAAGTGGAAGCTAACCGTCATTATCTGCCGACACTCTGATAGTTCTAAGCTTTCTGCAGTTTTGTGCTAAATGGTTGCTAACAGTTTCTAATTCATCTGTTAGCTTGTTAGCTGCATTGGTATGTTGCAGAGTTTTACAGCCCCGCCCCATACCAAATCTCTCCTCCCCAACTGACTCCGCCTCCTTCTTGGCCTCCTGCACTGTGATTGGGCGGAGCAGTGCACCGCACACGCAGAGGTTGGAGACGAAGGCACTGAGGATGAGAAGCGCTCCCCTCCACGAGTACAGGTCGATGAGCAGCTGCACCGCCGGCGCCAGCACAAACGTGCCGATGCCACTGCCGGACATGGCAATGCCGTACGCCAGCGCCTTCCGCTCCCGGAAGTAACAGCCAACCATGACGATAGCTGGAGTGTAACAGAGAGCGAAGCCCAGACCTGCAGAGGAAAGACGCTGGAAATGTGAGAACTGAAGTTGAGAGGAGCATCACGCGTCACCTAAATGTGTCGTTGAGCCATTTTCATCATCGGTTAATCTAAAGACGTCTTCAGTTTGCTTCTTGGATTCAACCAACCATCCAAAATTCTTCACTTCCTGTCAGAAGTGAGAGGAAGCAGCTGATCCTCACAGGGAAGAGCTGGAACCAGCAAATGATTGACGGTTCTGACGTTGCGTTTGGAGAACGTTTCTCCAGCCTCTTTGTCCTAAAAACACTTTTGCGGAGTCCTCATGTCAGCCATCTTTGCTGGGAAGATGTGGTGGCCCTGTGGGGACCCTAACCGGACAGTCCGGCTTCCGTGCGGACTCGTCTCCTCTCTGGGGCCTGAAACCGTTCGTGGCGGCCAGCGGGGCCTTGAAACTTGTCTCGGTGGAGTTCAGACGGCGCATAGCTGTAAGAATGTTTCCTTCCGACATTTCGTCTCTTTGTTTTGTTGACTTATTAGCCTGAATGCTACGAGAGCTTTGAAACTTTGCTAACTCATCATTCATATACGTCTCCCAGCTGAAACTATGGGGGCTGTCGGATTATCACCTCTAGTGGTACAAAGCAGTATTATAGGACAGGATGGGCTGCGGCTAGCTGGTTAGCATGCTAACTTCAAGGCAACACATAGAAATCACCGACATAAGTTATAATGGAGACACCTGTCAGACTGAACATTCAAAGTCGATGTAAAAAGTTGTCAAACGTCCACAGGATGGCGCCATCTGTAACTAAGAGTAAACTGTTCTTCAGACAGACGTCCGAAAGTGAGAACATGTGACGGCGTCATGACGCTGGTCTGACCTGTCAGGATTCCCATGCTGAGATAGAGGAGCTCCAAACTGCTGCTGAAGGAGCTGAGGAGGAGCCCGCAGGAGGACAGGAGGCCCCCGAGCATCACGGACACCCGGAAGGACAAGCGGTTACCAATCAGGCTGCCGATGGGAGCTGCACACACACACACACACACACACACACACAAACACACGCATGCACGCACGCACACGTGCGCCGTGAGCGGTCTGGAGGCGGAGCCGCTTGTGGCCAATGCGACGGCTGTACTGACCGCAGAGCATGGTGGTGCAGTCCACCAGGCTGTGGACCCAGGACATGGACGAGTAGTCGGCCCCAAAGTGCGCCTGAAACTCCACGAAGAAGATGGAGACACACCTGCACACACACACACACACACACACACAATCAGTCAAAAACACACGTGTCCTCGTCCTGCTCGGTCAGCGCGTGTGTTTGCTATGTAAAGTTGACCAGTTTGGACTGGTTTGTGCCACTTATGTAACTGATCTGATTGGTGGTCCAGTGTAAATCATTAGTCTTCTCCTCACGTCTCCTCACACTCCCACATTGCATTGTGGGAGAGTGCATGACGGTGCGAACTGTGAGCAGGAGAGGGGGGAGGGGCAGATGGAGGTCAAAGGTGACAGAGAAGCACAGCTGGTCCTTTTTCTCATGGCTGCGTCATGTTTCAGGAAAACCAAGATTGCGGACTGAGCGTATTCACTCACCGACATGTGGGAGGAGTCAGGACCTGGCAGGTTATAGTGGGATGTTTAGCAGCGACACTCCTCCCTCTGAGCCAGGAACGCGCCAGAATGGTGAGGTCGAAGGTCACATGACCTCACAAACTTACAAGTCTGTCCACATGTGACCTTCAGGTCAAAGGTCGACGTCACTGTGATGAGATTGAAGCGTTTCCTGCTTCAAACTTCCCAAATGTTGTTAATCAGCGGCAGAGTCCATCCCGTTGATCGCACTGACCGAACTGCTCGCCGCAGGCGGCTTCCGAAACATGTTTGTAGGCAAGTGCCAGCGCCCCGGTTGGAACGTGACACGTCTGAACAATGCCATTAGCCTAATTTAGCATGAAGGCCGGAGGGGCCGTGAGCCAACACGAGTCAAGGAAATCTATTCTGTACATTGAGAATATTCCTTATTTTCCATTTTCATGAACAATTTTCAATGTGTTTGATAATCAATGTTTGCTGTTTTCATTGATCTTTCTTTGTCTGCTCATACTCATGTGGTAAATCTAATCTCCAGTCATCAGAGGCTGAGTTGCCGTGTGCAGGTGGGACCCTGAACGCACCGCCAGCTCTGGTCAGTAGCAGGAGGTGTGTTTGTTCAGGTGTATCACGGTGAGGCCTTCATGGATGAACACACACACACACACACACACTGTGCCTTCCTGAAGCTTTGTTGTGTTGGGTGAAATGTTCCTTTAAACCCCATCTGTTTTCTGCCTCGTTATCGTTTCCGTGTGCTGTTTTTATGTCCAACGACATGTGACCGAAATCAGCCTCAGCGTCACGGCTGAGAATTTCTGCTTTAATCCACCAATCACAGTCCCCCAAAATGACAGCCCAGCTCTCTTATGTCGAAAATCTCCGAAACCAATTCTGACCACCTGTGGGGGTGGGGCTTAACATTGTAGAAAGCAAACGTTGTGATGTTTCACCTTGTAAGCGACCTAATACAAGTAGCTTCGCCTCTTCTTCCTGGTTCAAACGTGTGGCTGGGTTACTCCACTGTGCAGCGGATAGTAGACTAGTTTAGAACAGGAGGTGATGGAGCAGGTAGGCTCCGCCTCGCTCTGGCTGCAGGAGAGGGGCGGAACTAAAGCATATCTATAGATCACCAGAAGCTCAATGAGCAACAATAATAACAACATCTATAGCGGCCGAAACATGACGCAACAATAATAACAAGTCGCATTGTGGAGACCTGAGTCAGTCGACACAGTCACACTGCGGGGACCATCTCCGGTCCCGGTGGGAACAGGAAACACACATCGTGGATGCCGTATGTTCACTTTCTCGCACTCTTCTCCATCAGTGGTTCTTTCTAGTCCCCACAGTCATTTGATGTGTTCCTCTGTGACAAGGGAGAACGTTGAACTTCCTGTTGTGGTTCCACTTCCTGTGTGCTGTAAATCGGGCCTTGTGACAGCGTGTGCGCGTGCGGTACCTGGTCACTGCTCGCGTGCAGACCGTCACCATGAAGCAGCACCCGACAATCACCCAGCCCCATCCTCCGTCCTGCTGTTTCCGATCAACCATTGCTGCAGACTGCCTGGTCCGGGTCCTGGTCCTGGTCTGCGGGCTGGAGGACTGGAAGAGGCAGAAGGAGTAGAGTGTGAGGTGTAGGAGGGGGGAGGAGCCCTGCAGGGAGCAGAGGCCTCCTGTGAGTCAGTCCAACGGGTCAATGAGTCACCAGCTGACCCTCAATCATTAACAGAGCGCCCCGTCCCTGCCGGCGCCGGAGGTGACCGTAAACGAGCGCTCCCAGACCCTCCCTGTGGGCGGGGCTGGGGTGTCGGGACTGTCTGATCGGCCCAATCGGCTTCAGAACGCCGCTGACCCGGTTCTTAGAGTCACGGAGACCAAAATCCGCCTCGTCCGCTCTATTTCCTGTCTCGTCGTCATCCAATCACAGAGTAACAAGAAAGAGCTGGCTGGGATGTGGCGCCCCCTTGTGTCACCTTCATGACTTGTCACAAGTAGGAATGTTGTTGTTGACAATGAGAATAAACGAGTAAATGTCAACAAACGAGACATAAGTAAATGTTTCCTTTTAAAATGGGACAGGAATTAATATTTAATATTTGTCCAGTTTTAAAACTGAAATTAATCAATTTACTCATCGTTTGCTAATTTCTGTCTAAATTTTTTATTTTGTCCACGTTTTTCTGTATTTCCTGTCACACCATTAAATGTGTTTGATTCTAGATTTCCACATGTTGCTGTGGGTTGATCCATGAAGCTCCTCCCTCTCATGAAGCTCCTCCTCCTCCTGTTAAGAACTGGAATCCGCTTTGATGTGTGTCTGAACATGATTCGTCTCCTCATGTGTGCTTTTAGTTCCCGTCGTCCACCAACTGAAGAAAAGACACTGATGTATCGTGAGTACCGCGAATACTGTGATTACCGCGAGTACTGCCAATACTGCGAGTACCTCGAGTACTGTCAGTACCTCCAATACTGAGAGTACCTCCAATACTGCGAGTACCTCGAATACTGTAAGTACCGCTGGATTCCCCTTCAGTACGTTTGCACGTTGACACTGAACACATGGACAAGCCCATCATCAGTTCTGCCCGCAGCACCACCTGGTGGCCACAGGAAGTAACCGTTTCCATAGAGCTCTTCCATCACCTCGACCACCTGTGCCAACTACTGGCAACAGGAAGTCAGTGTTGTCCAAAAAGGAAATCCTTGTTCCAGCAGAGTCAACAATGCAGGAAACTTCAGGGCTCGTTTGGCACCTCGCAGCTTGTTTAGTCCCGTTTAAAAGATGCCGTCAGCATGTTCGCTCGTCTGGGAGAAGAAGCCTGGCAGACTAGCGGATGCTAGCTAGCTGGACCATGATGTTATCTAGCTATAGCAGATGCTAGCTAGTTGTACCATGATGGTAGCTAGCTATAGCAGATGCTAGCTAGCTGCACAATGATGTTGGCTAGCTATTGCAGACGCTAGTTAGCTGTACCATGATGTTGGCTAGCCAAAGCAGATGCTAGCCTGCTGTACCATGATGTTGGTTACCTATAGCAGGTGTTAACTAGCTTCACCACCATGTTAACTAGCTATCAGAGATGTTAGCTATCTTTACCATGATGTTGGCTAGCTGTAGCAGATGTTGGCTAGCTTTGGTAGCTCTGGTTCCTCCGTGGACCGACAGAACTTATGAAATCACTGTCACTAGTTTAGTCAAAGACCTTTTCAACCAAATAAAGAAAGTTATGTATTGGTGAAAATATTTTGTGACCACTGACCTGAAGTTTGGTTTTCCACTTTTACTTTTACATCTCCCAGACCAATTTGTCTGCTCATGTAGCATGCTAGGCTAGGCTAACTCAACATGTTTACGCTGTTTACTCTGTGTTATGTTCACAGGACCTGCCCAAATCCGGACTTGTGTACTGGTCTCGTGGCTGAGGGACGCTTTGAGGGAGGGACACGTGTCACATGACTTGGCGCACAGCTCTGATTTACAGTCCCTGTAAAATTGTGCTACATGCGGTGCTTCAGAACCCTGAGCTGAACTGAGACGAATTAGAACAGATGGCAGGTTTGGCAGGAATGTCCCTTTTCTGTGGCCGAATCTGTAACGAGTCTCATCTGCCCTCACGGCTCTGAATGTCCCCTGAAGCGACTTTATCACCTAGACCAGAACAACCTTTGACGAGAACTTTTGTTCCCTCTCTGAGCTCAAAGATCGAACATGGCACAAACATCCTGGTGTTCCCTGTGTGTGTGTGTGTGTGTGTGTGTGTGTGGGTGTGCATGTGTGCGTGTGCGTGCGCACGCTGGTGGCTGAAGCACAAATGGGTGTCACATAGTTCTGGGAAATCCCACATTCCCAAATGAGGCCGTAATGGAAAGAAGAAGAGCTTTGAGCGGGAGACAGGCCGTTCAGTGAAACGCAACGTTAAAAAATGACCTTATTTACCAATGAAAAAGAATGTTGTCAGAGCCTTTTGACATCACAGCTTTACGAAAACTCTAGCAAATGTTAGCTGACTGTAGCAGGAGTAAGCAAGTTTTTTTTAGAAGTTAGATACTGATGTTAGCTAACTAGCAGGTGTTAGTGAGCTGTAGCAGCAATGCAGCAGCTGTTGGCGAAAATTCTAATCGATTCACTGCCTTCCAGTGGCCGCAGTAGACAAACTACACGTCCGCCATTCTTATTCTGTGGTGACACAGGTGACTGTTTTAAAATCCGAACCTTGGCTCAGCTGTTATGAACAGGGTGCTCCAAGGTGTCACTGTTTGACAGGAAATCTATCACCATGACGACACACTGATCAAATCCAAATAACTGATCAATAACGGAGTTTAGAATATGAAACAAATATTGCACATATTCAATTTACATTTAAACGTAAAAATCAATAAAGTTATTTCGTTTTGATCAATAATTCTCAAAGTTTCGAAAGTTCATGTTGTAAATAATAATAATAGAAATAAATTACTTTATTTAT
>KV751350.1:5511594-5543586 GCA_001698575.1 Mola mola | reverse complement strand
TAAAATATAAACTGTATAAGCAGTATAAATAGTGTAAAGTATAAAACATAAAATATAAACAGTTTAAAGTATAAACAGTATAAAATAAAAATAAACAGTTTAGTTTAGTGCAGGGTTAGGGTTAACTCGGGTAGGAGGAGGTGAATGATTTTAACAGCTAAAGTGTAACAGAGGTGTTGAAAAGTCTGATGTCACTGGGGAGGAACGGCATCCTGTAATGTTCCTTGTAGCAGCGGGGTTGGATCATTTTGTTGCTGAAGCTGCTCCTCAGTATGTTCACAGTTTCATGGAGGAGGTGGGAGGTGTTGTCCACGATGACATCCTCTGATCCACCACCTCCTCCGAGGTGGCCGACCGAGAGCCGACAACAGAACCTGCTTTCCTGATCAGTTTATTCAGTCTGCTGGCGTCGTTTGCCTTGATGCCTGTGTCCCAGCACACCACAGCAGAGAAGATGGCGCTTGCCACAACAGACTGATAAAACTTCCGGAGCATCCAGCTGCATCGAAGGACCTGAGCCTCCTAAGGAAGTAGAGCCGGCTCAGGCCTTTCTTATACACAACCTCTGTGTTGGTGGATCCACTCCAGCTTGTTGTCCTGGCGGACTCCCAGGTACCTGTAGGTCTGGACAATTTCCACATCCGTCCCATTAATGCAGACAGGAGAGGGTGGGGGCTTGTTCCTCCTGAAGTCTACCACCATCTCCTTCGTCTTCTTCACGTTTAGCTGCAGGTGGTTCTCTCCACACCGACGCACAAATCGGTCCTAAAGGTTCCTGTACTCATCTTCCCGTCCATTCTCCACACACCCGACTATGGCCGTGTCATCTGAGAACTTCTGCAGGTGACACGACTCGGTGCTGTACTGAAAGTCAGAAGTGTAGGTGGTGAAGAGAAAGGGGGACGGCACAGTTCCCTGGGGGGCCCCGATGTTGTAGATCAGACGTTCAGACACACAGTGCTGTAATCTTACAAACTGTTTTCTTCCATGCAATCAGAGGAGAATCTACCCGCATGTCCTCCAGCTTCTCCTTCAGCAACCTGGGCTGGATGGTGTTGAAGGCGCTGGAGAAATCAAAGAAGGTGATGCAGACAGTGGTTTTGGGTCTGTCCAGTGCAGAATGTGCCTTCTGCAGCAGACAGATGATGGCATCATCTACACCGACATGGGGCTGGTAGGCAAACTGCAGCGGGTCCTGTGATGGGCACACCAGTGGTCTGAGATGTGCCAGGAGCAGCCTCTCCGTGACCTTCATAATGTGGGAGGTCGGCACTATGGGCCCGTAGTCGTTCGGCACAGTCCCACGACTCGTCTCGGGCACTGGGACCAGGCAGGATGGCTTCCACAGCACTGGGACTCTCTGGAGGTGCAGACTCAGGTTGAAGAGGTGCTGGAGCACTCCGCTCAGCTGGCAGGAACACGACCTTCCGGTCCAGCAGCTTTTCCCTGGTGGAGCCTCTCCAACTCTCTCCTCACCTGTCAGGTTGTGATGTGTAGTCCACCCTGAGGGTGGAGGTGGAGGCTGGCTGGGATGGGGCAGTGAGGTGTCTGAAGCTGAGGTTTGTGTGTGGAGGGTGGAGGAGAGACACGCATGATTGAAAGTGATGGAAGCTCCCGTTCCTCCATCCGTAAACAGTAATGGCGACGACGTTGGTGAATTCCCGAGGCAGATAATACGGACGGAAACCGATGGCCGGAAGCTCAATGTTTCGCGGCGACACCACCGGATGTTAACGAAATAGAAGAGCCCCCCCTCCTTTCTTCTCACGGCTCGCTGTGGTGTCTCTGTCCGCCCGGACCGTGTGGAACCCGGGGAGAGTCACGGTGGAGTCTGGTATCGGATCGTGCAGCCACGTCTCCGTAAAAATCATCATACCGGACTCCCAGTTCTCACTCCGGCTCCCGGTGAGCTTCCGGTCCGTCCGTCTCACGTTTCCCCCGATGACTGCAAGGATTCTGGGCTTAAGCCTCCTGTTCTTCGCCGTGACTTCGGCCCCACTCTGCCCCGGGATGGACGCTTCTCTCGGGCATTGAGAGCCACCTGCCTCACGGCGACACGGGGCTCGGAAAAACGGTGAACAACGTTGAAACGGAACCAAATGGTTTGTTATGTTCCGGGTACACCGCGCAGTGCGAACGGCAAAAAGAAAAACAACAACAATCACACCCGGGATCGGGTCACCGGGAGCCGCAGTACGCTGCCGCTGACACGGCGCCATATTATGTGATTTGTTTATTAGTAAATAACAACTAACCGGTGATATTTGAATGTTTTTATTGATGGTGTCAGTAATCTGGGCTCCGTGCTGCCCCCTGCTGGTCGAACCTCCAACCCAAAACTTTACTCAGCATTCGCTTCAGGTAAACAAAAACAAAGAGCGGGTCCTCAGGAACCAATCAGGAGCCTCCGTGCGGTCGATGTGACGTCACTTCAGTCGAGGACGCCGTCCGCCCTTAGGGACGCGCAGTGTGTCAGCGAGCCCTCTGATTGGACGGATCCATCGTTGGCGATCTTATTGATTATTAATAATCATCTGGATGTCTTGGTTTGTGCTGCGTGTGTGTGTGTGTGCGCGTTGGTTGGGTGGCGTATGAAACATGTGACAGGAAGGTGAATGTAAAGTGAAGGTTTGTGGAGGCTGTAGTTTTTTGGGGCCGCGCAGGTGGACGGTGATTGGCTGCTGCTGCTGGCATCGTGCTGCCTTCATGTCGCCTCAGATTTGTTGGAAATACGAAATCGGAGCTCCAGTGAATCAGCTGTTCCACACAGTCGAGGTGTCCGGTCCCCACAGAGGCATGAAGAGGAGTTCTGTCCAGCTGCACACAAACACACACATCCAGGTTCAGACAAAGTAATTAACCAGGTTGTAAACCTGGATTAAAACTAGTTTTAACGCTGCATTAAACCAGGTTCTGACGCTGGACTAAAAGTGGCTCCAACACATCATTAAAGTCTGGTGAACCAGCGCAGTCAGAGCGTATTAAAGCGGTTTCTCAGAACCAGGACCGGCTGGTTTGTGTGTAAGACCCAATGTTGTCCCTGGGTCCCAGGAAGTGATTAGCTCAGTTTGAGTTGATTGGTTTTGCTCTACTTTGAGGGGGTCAGAGAGAGAGAGTTCAGAACGCGATGGAACGTTCTCACAGAGAACCGCGTTGTTGACGCCCTTCCAGGAAACCACAGAAGAAGGCACAAATGGCTGAAGAGGAGATGGAACCGAGGACGTGCAGAAGAAGATGTGAACGCGGCGACAGCTGGACTGCAGCCGCTCGTTAACCTGCCGCTCTTGTCACTTCGTTATCCACCAATCATATGGCAGTGGTCACAGGTCAGCGCACGCGCACACAGGACGTTTTAGTTCTGTGACATCTGAAATGTCACCACAGAATAAGAATGAAAAGGGATTATTTCACTGCTGATGAAAACATTAGTTAATGTTTCTCCTCTTCCTCCTCCCAGCTGATGCCGTTGACCGGGCGGTCACGTGACAACACGACGTTAGCTGGGGGCGTGTCTAATGACTGTCACTGATGAAACGTCAAAAAACGGAAACGCGCAGACAAGCTGAACATGTGACGTGATGTCATCATCTCTTCGTGGTCCGAACATCACGTGACATCGACAGCGGCTCGATCAATAACGATCAAAGTCACAAAACGACATGATGGCAAACGTTCATGTGACCGTACTGATCGATCAGTCGCTGTCAACGTGAGCGTCACGTCACGTGAACACGCCCGCAGCTGTTTGTTGGACGGACGCAACATCTCAGCTGTGCCAACATTACAAACAACAACAATCAGATTCTGAGATTGTGCCTGTGTGTGGTGACGTGATTTCATCTCAGATTTAAATTCACACTAGTCTCAGAATGTTTACTTCAGTTTCAGGGTAAACAGGAAGTCCTGACAGATTTCATCACAGTGACACTCATTCGGTACGAAATCGATCCGATCAACAAAACACCACATTATTACCAATAATAAATAACGACTGAGCTCACCTCTGCACCTCCATGTGCTCACAGCTGCAGCAGAAGAAGAAAAGATGATGTCATCTGTCCTCATACACACACACACACACACACACACGCCCATCTGACCTCTGACCTCTGAGTAACCAGAGTAGAAGTACTCCACTTTCATTAGTACTGCGTGTATGAATGTATGTCGGCTGGTACTTTGGTGTCCAGAGTACTTCAGACTGGTACACACATGAAGTATAAAGTGAAGTACTCCTCAGAGGCACAGTACTACCAGTGTGTTCAGTGTGATCTCACTGGCTGAAACTCATCATGTGACTGGTCTGTTTACAAACAACATTGTTTTCTCTATTTTTAGATTTTGTGTTGATTAAAATTTCCTAAGTTGCGTATGACTGTCAGCTGAAGTCCCAAATTTAATAATTAAATCACGATCATAAACGTGCAGATAAACTACTGTTGAGCAGGGACAGCCCTATTGATCAGTTTCATATCAATACAATCAATACAGAAAAACACTGAAGAGAAACACAGAAACATTTAGTGTTCATGACACATCTTCACTGGGTCTCCACCTGAACTCACCTGCAGGAGGCGCCACGGGTGGGTCTGACCTGCAGGAGGCACTGCGGGTCGACGCTCCGCTGAGTTGCCTGAAAGTCGGAGTTTCCCGCTCCGCTAACATTCAGTCGGCTGGACGTTAATCTGACCGACACAAAGAGCGTTAATGGCATCTGTCAGCGTCCCAACTGTGACCCTTCCCTAACCTAACATAATCTAACGTAATCTAATGTAATCTAACCCCAACACGTCTCTTCAACATGAACCCTTCTGTCATTTTTTAGAAATGTGCTTCCTCATTTCACGGATTAATAATCAATAATAATTGGACATCTCTTCCTGTTCAGATGTGGTCGCCATGAACTGCTGAGGTTTTAGACAGAAAGAAAACAGACAAAATAAACACCACAAATATTAACCTTTTATTCTGAAAGAACACACACAAAAAGAACAGTCTCTCACTTCCTGCTTGACATCATCATTATATTGCACTTTACAATGGAGCCTTTAAACAGTACAGTTGCTCATAATAGCAGCAGTTCACTGCCAGTAATCTTTTCTCTTGGGGTTAGCACGCGCTAACGCTGGTGGACCGGTGACTAGCTGCCGTGTTGCATTCATGTCACTTGAGAATAAAGAGCGAATGGCAGCTGGGCTCTGGATGACGGCTCAAATTGACAGTACGACCTTTGGCCTCAGTTTAGCCGAACGATGAAGTGAAACATTTCCAGCAAATCAGCTCCCACTTCAACACGTCCATCGTTACTTTGTTTGGAACGGACACGTTGAAATCCACAGTGTTGGCGCTCAAACAGCTAGCATTATGCTAGCAGACCACACCTGTCATCAGGTCTCTCTGAGCTCTGCAGTTCGTATTTACAACAAACCTGAGGTGACACGAAGGCAGCACGATGCCAGCAACAGCAGCCAATCACCATCGACCTGTGCGGCCTTCACAAACACTCCCTTTACATTTACCTTCCTGTCACATTTCAGACACAGGCCAACAAACGCACACACACACACACACACACACAGGTAAGAGCACTGGAAGGGTTTCTTAGCTTAGTAAAGGCTATTAAACTGGTGTGGCTACAGGAACTAACAGGAAGTGCAGATTCACCTTTAGCGCTCTATCGACAGCAGTTACCATGACAACAGCATCCTGCAACATGTGATGGCACTAGCTACTCGTTAGCAGGGGAACAGAAATACCACAGCTACATGCTAACGGGAGTGCTTTTAGGCTAATGACAGCAACAACAAAAAAATAAAAGAATAAAAAAAAAGTTGTGAAAATATGGATACGTTTGACATGTGACCTTTGACCTCGTCGGGAGGACCTTTGTACTCACAGGAGTCGGGAAAAGAAACATCATGAAAGTGACAACAGTGGAAAAGTTTAACTGGAGCAATAAAAGATATTCTACTCAGAAAGTAGCCTGTGGATTAGCTGCTAAAGCTAAATGTATAGGAACCTCCTCCTGAGTGTTCCTCTCGTAACGGACTCCTGCTGCAGAAGGAATGACGGCGGCCAGTGTTGCTAGCCGGCCCTGCTCAAAGCTTGAGCAGGGCCGCGCTGCGTTGCTATAGTTACGTTTCCTGACTTTCTACATCAAAAGTGGCAAGTGCAAAGTTAGCATAGTGCGCTCAGTCAGAATGGGCACGATTATTGGAATAAGATCCGGAATTCTCCTTTAAACAGGCACGATCCAAAAGACGGGGATCAGCGCTACGTCAGCGGCAGGTTGGTGTGCTCCAGTCAGGCAGTTCGCCCGCTCCAAACTTGTTTTTTTGGAGCCAGAAATGACCATTCCTGAAACGACCCTTAAAGTTAGTGCAAGACAGATTTCCTACCAATCACAGCAGAGGAACCAGGCCAACTGCTATGCGATCAGCGGTGCCCCCCCTGAATCTGATCAATCTTTATTTGCCTGCGAACGTTTACTTGCCCCAAACAGGCAGAATAGTTTCCACCGGATATTCTGAGCTTAAAGTCAGTTCAGCCTCTGACTGAACTCATCACTCAACACTCTGGTTCCCCTCCAGAACACAAACGCCGACAGCAGGTACGTCTGCGACTCGCCACCGCACACAGGTTGGTGAGTGTGAACATGAATCCACTCGGAGATTTGTTTTAGTACTTCCTAATCGAATGTCTCTTGCCCGTGAGCGGTCCCACACTGTGGCCTCCAGAGCTCCCGGCCTTCAGAAGACCAGGGGAAGCCAGGTCACATCCATTCGTGACCCTACATTGAGTCAGAATTCATTTCACTTTCTGTTTGAAAATCAGTAGCCGTCTCAAACCCAAACCACAGTAGCTGAACTTCTGAGATTGGTACGCTACAGATGGGTTCATTTCTTTAACTAGAGTCATGGTCAAACCAAATCAGTTAAAACCCCAGAAAGATCCAGATGATCGACTCAGTGTGAGTTAAGAACCAAAGAGAAGCTCCAGTTCCACAGTTCTGTTCCTTTGCTGGAGAACCCTCAATGTTACACATGTCTGGTTATGTCAAAATATTGACTGATTAGAGCTGGCCATCATTACAGATAATGTCTCACTATTAAAGCTAAAGCATGTGTGTGTCTGCCACCAAAGGCAGATACCAAAGTCAACTAAAGTGCAGGTTCTGGTTTCTGGTTGAGTGTCTCACTGATACAGGACTATATTTAGTTCACTCAAACAGGCTCAGAATGTAAAAGTCATTCAATCACTGACATTTATGATCACAATTTGGGAGGGCTGAACCCAAATGTCTCTGGTTTGGACCCCCTAAAAATCTCATGGATTTCGGTCATAATACTGGTCTTAAGTCCTTGTAGTGGTCACAGGAAGTTCTCGCTGATGTGACGTTTTAGCGAGAACCCAAAATACACTAAGACGAGAATTTGGAGCTCAATTGTAGCCACAGACATAATTAAAGATTATATATTGACCCTATAAACCATTGGAAGACTGCAAAGAGGAAGTCTGGATATTTGGATCCAGTGTTGCTCATGGTGGTTGCTGTTTTTGGGTGCAATTTGGATGTTAAACATCCTTGAAGTGCATCAAGTCAGAACGGTGCCCAAAGTCATTGAGGTATAACATCCAAGCGAGATTCAACACTGTCCACCTCCAGCAGAGTTGGGCTGAGGTGGACAGCGGGTGGGCGGGTTCTTTGATACCGAGAGCTCAGCACTGGAATTTCTCCTTTGTTTCCCTATTTTCTTAATGAAAACCAAGAGTTGGACTGGTTTCAGGCCGGTTCTGAGGGCTAAAAGCCATATTACTGACTTCCGTGACAGCTGTGTCACGTCTCTGACGTGCTGAAGAGTTTCTCTTGACAGGGATGGGACGTCTGAACTTGAAATGTAAGAAAAGTAAAGAAAACTGACGAAGAACAATCGGAGGAACATGGTTGGACCCGAATGTGCGACACTTTCTTTAAGTCACCTGTCCTCGTCCTGTTGTGTTTGATTCATCCAGACTTCCTACCAATCAAAAGGCAGTCAGAAACTCTTGTGACACTGATGACCGAACCTCGTGGAAGTTTTTAAATGTGTAGGCTGTAAACCCCAAATGGCTCCTAGGTAAACCTGAAGAAACCAATTGTGAATCTGAGAGACTTAAAGTCTTACAGGTCACCACATATATATTTGTCAAATGTAAGAATTCTGTAGATATTTATAAAAAGCCCTTAAAGATCCAAGTAGCAGAATGACAAGATTGACATCTCTCGTCCTTCCGCTACTTGGTTCATCGTCACACTTGCATACTGAAACATACGAAGCTCTCTGAAGCGTCACAGACTTTTGATTTTTCGGGATACTTTAACAAAGCTCCTGTAAATCCCTTTTTAAAAAAGGTGCCCCATGAGGCCATCCCAGGCATGCAGCTGAGCCAGGCTATCTGAGTCTCCTCACACCAAGTGTGAACGAGGTCTGGCTCACAGGCCTGTGGGACTTGTTTGTTGGAGTGCAGATCTCATTGGATGTTAGCTGAAAATCAGCTCCAGTGTGTTGCACTCGGGCCAAGACCGGCCCAGTTTCCATGTTTGGAACCAGATTCTAGTGCTGCAAGACAAGTGTTTGGCCAAGAACCTTTGACCTCCTTACACGGACGTGGTTGTCCCGAGGCCTTTCACACAGACAGTCTCCAACCATTAGTTTTATTTTACAGACACTGAAAGGGATTAATGTTCAGGTAGCTGAAGTGTCTGAAGCGAAAGCATTCCGTAGGGTTTCCGACCAACCGGTGTGAAAAACCTCCTGAGGAAAGACTTTAGCTTATCAGTGCTCATATGAAGGGCCTGTGAATCGTTTAAATCTAGGAAACAAAGTCGCAGAGGGACTGTAACATTAAACACATGTCCTGTGGTGGTCTCACCAGTAAGGGGTGCTGTTCTCAATGTGACCCCAGCTCTGCCACTCAGGGAAAATCCCTGCCGACGTCCTCGGACTTCCAAAGGGATCAAACTCTATCCCCTCCCTCTTCTCTCCACTGCGGTCCATCTGGATCTTCAGCCCAGCAGTACCCAAGGTGCTCTGGGCTGGGCTGCCGTTTGGCTCCACCACTGCCAGCTGGTAGTTCTTGCCATGGTTGTTGTCCCAAAATGTGTGTTCCTGAGTCTGGTATTGAATGCAGAACTCTACTGTGTCGGATGGCTTGAGGACCTCCGGTACCAAGATAGAGAAGGAGAACGTGTTGGTGTCTGGGCAGCCGTAGATGTTGTTCAAGTACAGACATGGAACATCCTGGAAGGAGTGCCATGAATCAAAGGTGATCCGGATAAAGACGGACTTTTTAAAGGACAGGTTTCGGACCTGAACGGTGCCTGAGACCAGACGCTCCTGGATGGAGCAGGTCTCCAGACAAACCTGCTGGGTTTTGAGTCGGTTCCTCAGGTCCAGATAGTCTGCAGCTGGCTGGAGGAAATCCAGGACCAGACTGGTACCACAGTCAGCAACCTCTGTAAGAAGACCAGAAGGGAGAAAGAGGCCGGAGATCTCAAACACAATTTAAGTTCAATCGTCTGACTCGTTAATTATTTTAGTTAGCGTTGCTGCTGAATGGAGCTCGTTTTAGCTCTGATAAATTCTTCTCGCTGCGGTAGTCACTCACCTCCGTCCTCTCCCAGGTGCAGTCCAGGTACAGCGTCCTCTAGCTCTGTTAGATGGAACTGCAGCTCAGTCAGCAGGTTGTCTTCGGCCTCGTTGAAGATGTGGACGGCAGTGAGTGCGAGGCCCCGAGAGTCTGCAAATACCACACTCTTCTTCTTCTTCTTCCTCTTGAGCCATGCCGGGCTGCTGCCGAGCTCTGCGTTTGCAGATGTTGAGATCATGGTTGCCATGGTGACGCTGGACAAACAAGGTCGCAGCGGTTCACAGCGCTTCAACAGAGGGTTGTCGTAGTTACGGAGGAAGGAGTGCAGAGGAGGAGAGCCGGCCAGGCAGATTCTCACGGTCATGTCGACCGGCGTAATGGGAGACGGACCCCCAGGGCTCAGGATGTGGAGGACCCTGGAGAAAAACGGGAAGTGAGACAGGGGCTGGGCGATATATCGAATGTACTTGACATACTCGTGGCCTGTTTCACGCACGATACAGTCAATGACTATATTTCGACAATCGAGTACAAATTGCGACGTGAACGTTTCAAGCCGGCGGCATGAAATTCACTTTTTGCTTCTCTCGTTCCCTTCCGATGCCTCTGGCGGCAAGACAGCTCCCTCCCCCACCCCTCCAGAAAACTGCGTTTTTGTTTCAGGAGCCTGAAAGAGCACAAAAAGTGAAGAGCCTGTACGAGTTTTCTTCGCTTAGCAACGAGTCCTGCACCGGGTCGGCGACCCGCGGTCAAGTGGGACATTTGGGAAAAGCTAACAAAGCGTTAGCATTTGGTAGCCACGAGATAGACGTCGTCTCCGAGGAAACGGGCACAGCGTTTTAGCCACAACCCGAGAACACGACTCTCACAGCCTGTGTGTTTAATCGCCAGCCACGACTCGGGTCACAGGACTCAGATTAACGGGTCCGGGCACTTTATTATCTATGAGTTTATTTTATTCTCACTTTAAGCCGTTTGTTGTGTAGTTGTGAATTTTATCTCAGTTATGACCATTGTTATTATATTTATTTTCCAGCAGGAAATCACCTTTTATGGCACTTCAGGGCTTCCGCCCCCCCCCGCGTCGCAGAGGTAAGTCGAGGAAAAATATTATCTTGCTCTCTGTGATTATTTATAGAAAAACTCTTGCAATTTCGGATGTAAAACGTAAAATGGTGCGTGGTTATTTTTTTAAAGTACGTCCAAGTAGTTTTGTGCCACTTGGAAATGAAAAATAAAAGTTACATTGATGTTTTCATTTAACTGTTGTGGTGTGATTTTAAACTAGTGGTGCGGCTGCTGGTTGCGATGGAGGAGTGATGAACAACTTCAGTTTTATTATTTCTGTAAAATAGGTGCAGATCCATCAAATGTTTATTTGTGTTTCCTGACATTTTCTACAGGTACGTTAATTTTTATCCTACATCCATTTCCAGTTTTGTTTGTCACAGTATGTGTGTGTCTTTTTGTTCTGTTTATTGTGAGGTTTTTTTTTATTATTTTCTGTTAGTTCATTACTCCTGTTATGAGAAAATTGAAGGTTTTTTAGATGTTTTTGTCACTAGATTGCAAGGTCAATTTTGATTGAATAATTTTGTTCGACTAATATGTATAAATGTAATTTTATTGCCGATTCTGAGCAACACGTTTAACTCTCAGTGCTGGTAAATGCATCGCAAAGGAGCCTGAATAGATGTCGTAAACCGGCCCTGGTCTGTCGTCCGTCCCTTCGCCTCTGTTACACGGCCAGGTTGGACTGATAATTACAGACTCGATCGGTTCTGGTACTGAGCCCTATGTGTGTGTGTGTGTGTGTGTGTGTGTGTGTGTGTGTGTGTGTGTGCGCGTGTGTGCGCGCGCGTGTGTGGTCGGGGTCAAAACGGGACCCGTGCAGGATATCATGTGTTGAATTGGAACATCGGCTTACATCATGCCAGATAATGCAGAGAAAATGTTGCAGGCACTTCTGAAATCATCACACAGATGTCATCTTTTGCATAAAAATGTTAAATTGTACATTTCTTATGCGCTTTAGCAGAGATTTTGAAATATTGCGTATCGCGATATCGCAATGTTATTTAAGGCCATATTTCCCAGTCATCGATTAGAGTCGACATTTTTCGGTTCGCTCTGAGCTGAACGGAACATTTGTCGACGTTGTTGAAGCGAGGATACGAACGGGCTTCGAGCAGCCAATCAGAGCCTGAGGTCAGATCAGGTGGTCAACAGCCTACAGCCGCCCCCTTTCACTGCTCCCAGGTCAGTCTGCTGGCGGCGTTACGTAAACATGGGAGTTTTAATCTCCACAGCTTGCGACAGGACATGAACAAGTAAATACACACAACAATAAATAATATCACATCATTGCGTCACTGGCAAAATAAGGAAAACGTAAACAACTAATAAACAGCACGGATCCAAAGCTGCTGTGGGACATAATTAATATGAGTTTTTACACGTTCCTCGTCGCTTTCTGTGGCTCCCGCTGGTCTGAGGTCAGCACACAGGTGACACGAACCTGTTGGACGCACGCGCGTTGTGGCGCAGTTTCACGTCGGAGCCTCACCTCGCGCAGTTCATTGACACTTTCGGTCCGGAAGTGTCCGGTAGAGTCCGCTTCGGGTTCCGCTTCTTCGCTTTGATTCTTGATTTCCTTATTTGTGGTTTTAGATTTCGGCCATCTCAGGAGGAGAAGACGACGAGCCCGTCGGTGCCCGCGCCGCGTCACGCCCCCCGAGACGCACGCCGACACGCACGGAGCGAAGCGGGAGCCAATCAGCGCGCTGAAGCTTCAGCCGCTCTCGCTCTCAACCAATCAGCGAAGTTCCCAAAAAAAAAAAAAAGAGGCGAGGCGGCCGTGAAGCGAGAGGAAGGAATGATGGGAGGAGCTGAACGGGACACGGGGAGCTTGAAAGCCGCGTTTAGGCGGACAGGCACAGCTTTACTGACAACGTTCAATATTTAAAAACAGATGAAAAAAGGAGTTACGATTGATTCAGTTGCATTAAAATTATAAATGGTGTTTTGTTCATAATAATACATTTAATTTATAAACAGGACTGAGACTTGTCGCTCTAAAAAAATGTTCTACCAACCAGCAATTAACGTCGATGTTAAAAGTGCACCCAGGGAGGTGACGCGCGCCTGATTTCTCTTCTTCTGGCTTCCATCAGCATGTAAACGACGACAGTCACGGTGAGACTTCAGGCGGTGGAAGACGGCCGTGATGCCGAGTGGCCCCAACACCGTAAGTCTTCATTTAAATGCTTTCATTATCATGAGCGTCGTAGTAACGCGCGTGACCCCGCTGGCGAGTTCTAATCTTACTCTGTGCAACTACAGTCACAGTGCGCCTTAACGAGACAAACTCTAGAAAACAACAAGAAAAGCAACAAAGAAACGCTCGCGTCAGTCAGCGTTTCATTGAAATGGCCACAGCCAGGAAAGAGTCCTGTCAGACAACACTGAGGGTTCGATGCTTGAACAGTTTGTGGCCAACTGCGTCCTTTATAGGTGAACTGAACTTCTGTCAGAAGTCTGCCCCCTCCCTCCAGACCCTGCTTGTATCCATCTGTACATTCATGTGTTAGACATGCACACAAGGGACAGGACATATTTAATACCTGTTTTCATGTCCTGTTGGCATCTCAGTCGATGTGAGCGGTGAAGGGGATTGCGGGTCAGAACCACTGACATAAATAAACACTGCTGTCGCGTCTCCACCTCCTGTTGCAACCTGAAGCCAAATCGTCCTGATACGAGCGCCGCCTTCTGCTTCTGCTGACGTCATTGGGAGCCGCAGTGGCTCCTGGGAAGCGGAGCTCGGTGTGGGGTTCTGCCCACCCGTCCAATCGCAAGCAGAGTTCTGTCAATCCTGACGCGACGCCTCGTTTTCATGTCATTATCAATATCAATTCAAGTCAAACTGATGCTAAAAATGAGCAGAAGAGCCGCCTAAAGGAAAGACGCCATTTATTGGAGTTGACTTTTAGCTTGACCTCTCTCATGTCGTCCCTCTTTGTATACAGTCTAAGGTCAGAAGGTCAGGCTGGTGTCCTGTAGGGGCGGGGCAGCAGATACAGGAAGTAGCCCGTCAGTCTCAGGTCCTGGGCGATGGCGATGGTGATGTGAAGCCGTCCTCGCAGGGTCAACGTGGGACTGTTTGTCTGAACGTGAACCGCGTGCAGTGTGTGTCTGTTTGGGAGCCTCCGTTTGCATTGCTTCTGTCAGCGACGGTAACAGCCGAGTCCTTCCGTCCATAACAGTAACAATAACAATAACAACAATAACTTTGTGTTTAATAGTTGGTCAGGGTAATAAAACAGGAACTGTGCGTCAACACTTTGGTTACATCGTCTGTATAGAAACATCATATTCAATAAAAAAAGGTCTTAAGTGCTTATTGAAGCTGTGCAAAACAAATTAATACTGTCAAGAAACAAACAACAAATAGAAAACAACAACATTAACACTGAATATGGCATCATCTTCCCTCTGTGGCTTCACAAACTCACAGTGAGAAACTCTGAAACTGTACCGTGAAAACACTAATGAACAACAGGCAGGACCTTCAGAGACCTGCAGGACTTTCAGGGACCTAAATGGTCAACACAGCAGAAAGATGACTTCTGCAGTTTGTTCTCTTTAACTTAAAGTTTAAAATTATGGCTTCAACAGTGCAAACAGCCTTAGACAGTCCGCCAGGATCCGACCCCGATCGAGACAGTCCGCCAAGCTTCAACCCTGATACCCGGAACACGACCCAGCTCAGGACTGTACGTCAACACGACAAGACGAAGAGAAGCTTCATGATGTCTTTGGATCAGATTTATAAATTAACAATGACTGACGGCTCCTCCTCCAAGAGCACTATAACATCCCCATTCATCCGATTTTTCTCCTCTTCCTCCTCTTCCTCACCTACAGACAGATGTTGATCTGCTTGGCCAGCTCTCGGTCCAGGTCGTGGATCAGAGTGTCAAAGTCCTTCAGACTGAGTCGACAGTTAAACGGAGCATCAAAATCCACAAACTCCTCCATGTACAGACCTCCTCCTCCAGGAGACCACGATTCCTCCTTTTTCTCCTCCTCCTCCTCTTCTTCGTCCCCACTGCCTGAAACAGCAACAACAACATGGTGGAGTGACAGCGCTGGTTAAAAGGTTCTACTGCAGCCAAAACTGAGTTCATTCAGAGTAAAGTTCAAGAAAAGAGGCTGTGTTTGAAAGACACCGGAATGCTCCTTTAAGCTGGTCTTAGCAAAAACAGAAACTTGAGATCAGAAGATGTGCGTTTGTAATTCTCTATTTAGTACGTAAAACAGCTTCAGAAAAATTTATTTTCTGGACATTTTGTGAATTGATTCAGAATTTTCAGTCTAGACTAGTTGTTTTCTCTGTAGGTTAATGCAGTAACACAACAAGTGGCTTTTAAAGTACTGCAGCCCTGGTCCAACAGACCCAGAAATATCACTTCAACTAGTGATTGAATATGGTGAATTAGTTTTGTCCTGTCTGTGACAAATGTTTTAGCTGCCATCTTCGTTTGGATCACAGAACCAAATAATTTTGCTGACCCGTCCTCACGTGTTTACCTCCATCACTCTCACTTCCTGCCACCTCGTCATAATCGGCCTCCTGCCCCGACAGAAGATCTCGTCCACACACGCTCCAATCTCCAGCGTACCGATTAACCGTGGGCGGGCTGTCCAGCCGAGCCGGCCCTCCTCGACCGCGGCGTGACACCACGGCCTCCTCCTCCGGACTCTGGGGCGGAGCCAGTCGCAGCTCAGGATGCTGCTGTTGGCCCGGGGGGTTAGGGGTGAGGGTCTGAGGGGCGACACTCGAGGGAGGCCAAGAGATGCGGTCGTCTGCAGGGACTCGATGGGTCGGCACTGCGGAAGAGGACGGACACAATTGGCACCTCTTAAAGGTGAAGTAGTTTGTGGGTAGGTGACAGCTGGTGTCAATGAGGTTATATCCTGCTGAGTCAGCCGCTCTGAGCTGTTCCGGAGTCTCACCTGGCCACAGCTGCAGCAGGTAGTGGAGCGCCTCAATGTGTCGCTTGAAGTCCACAGCGCTCGCAATCTCTTCACTCTGACCGAGTCCCTTCCCTCCGCCCCTCCCCCCTCCTCCTCCAGCCCTCCAGGCCTCCTGGGTCGGAGTGAGTAGCACCGGCCCAAAGCAGACGGCGAGGTTTTGGTGCGTCATCCTGTTGGATGAGCTAAAGGATGCCACCAAGCTGAGGTGGTCCAGCAAGAGGGACAGAGTTGCCTGAAGAGCGACAGAGAGAGCGGGATTTAAATGCTGCCGTCTGACTTCCATCCACAGTGGGGCGATATCAACCATAACTCAACCGCAGGGTGTCTCTTTGCAGAAATCACGACTCGGTTACTCGAGATGATCCACAGGTTTCGTTGTGGGCGGTTTCATGGAGGAACTATTTTCTTTACGTGTTACTGTGTAGGAAGTGTGTGAAGTGTGTGTCTAGTCATGGACCAGAGGCTGCGGGTTGTGGTCTACTGGCCTCTGGTTCATGAGTAGATGTGCTCAGTTTGGATCTCGTGAACTCTGCTGTAGGGTTACCCTCTCAGGGGGCGGCAGGCAGGACAGCAGCCCCACGGTGCTCCTGGCCAGTTGAGGATCAGGGCCTGCAGGTGGGGGCCGTAGGATCATGGCCTCTCTGACAACCTGATACAGGGTCCTGGTGATGAGTTGAGATGGCAGCTCCCGCAGGTAGTCCTTTAGTATACCTGAGGAACACACAAGCCGGGAACATAAAGTAACAGCCAACAAGTTATCATGGCTAAGTTCAAGTCATGGAGGTGGAGTCATGAAGCCACCAGTACGAGTTTCTTATGAAACAAACGATATTTCACAGTGTGATCAAGGAAAATGGTACCATCGTGTTCAGACGGCTTCACTTTTACCCTAATATTCATAATTTACGGCACAAATGAAGAGGAACCCAAACAGGAAGAGGCATCGTTCTCCTGTGTCACTGCTCCCAGCTAACGGTGGGAGATGGAAAGGAAGCACAGAAATGTGTGAGTCTCCACTCCCACGACTAATTCAAACCAAAGTGATGACAAACACCTGAACAGACATCAGTGGAGGTTATGAGCTATACTCGAGTCGTCCGTGTTTGGACACATTCTCTCACTTGTTTAAGGCTCAAAAGTCGAGGTCAGGACTTGGGACTTGAAAACAAAGCCCCCGCCCAGCCCCGGGTGTTTACTGACCTGTAATGACATTGATGTCAGGGTAGAGGTCCTCGCTGAGGCAGACAGCGGAACTGTTCCTCTCGAACCAGTCCCTGAGCTCCTTCTTGACGGCAGCAGAGCCACACAGCCTGTAGAGACCCACCACCTGACACACACACATCACGCCATCAGCGTTCCGCTCTGTGGCACGTAGGCTGAGCTTGGAAACAAAGCCATAAATAGACGGATACCCTCAGCCCTCTGCGTTCTATCTCTGCCACACACTTCTGGATCAGCAGGGGAATAGGTGTTGTGCATCCTTCCTTCTCCACCAGGTGGTGCAGTTGAACCCCAAACACGTTAGCGGGCAGTGATGTGTCGCTGCTGGGCTGCAGGGACAGAACCCAAGTTTCACATGCTAGTGCTTCATTTATCAGTATAAAAACTGAAGGGGAAACCTTTAACCCATCTGATCCTCTGTGGTTTTCTTTGTTTTTTGAACGGCGGTTTTTACCTCTCTAATGTGCGGTATGTGCACTGCTACTGTGTACCTGTGTGTCCCATTTTTCCTGGAGTGACAGTTTGACGTAGAGAAGACCTCTGGGCTCCAGCTTCACGCAGAGCTGCTGGCTTCGGCTCCCTGAGACACAAAAGCAAATTCTCATCAATATTTGTTTTCTTCTCCGCAAAAAATCCAGGATGTCACCGTTTACACATGTTAGCACTGATGGTGGAGCAGTACGAGTCCTGCAATGTGGTGGGGGACCTTTGAAGAGCGGGGGCATGGAGACTCCACCTAGACAGCAGACCCTGTTTCTGGCTGGACCAGCTGACGTCTGCTCAGGCTGTGGATTAGCTGCAGAGAAAGAAACATGGTAAAGAGATGGTTTGGCTTCGAGATGGTTTTACTCCTTTTGCAGGAGACGTGGAAATAAGAGTACTTACTTTAGTGTTGTGACTAAAAGTCCTGCATTCTATCCAAAATAGATTTAATTGGAATTTTATGCACCTCAAACTATAGCAGGTGTATCTGTGCTCATGTTACTGTCTGCCTCAGTTAACTTATAGCTAGCAGCTCACTTTGGATCAGCGGACACAGCCTCTGAGAGCGGCGGAAGCCAGTCTGACCGCAGGAGATACAGTGTGGAGAAGCAGCACAAGAGCCAGAAAACCCATCAGCGGCGAGTGAAAACGACGTGCAGCGCTGGAATATTTTCACGTCTCACTTTGTAAATTGAATTTTTACTTCTGTGAGCGGCAGAGTTACAACTAGCCACCAGGGGGCCATCCACATGTTTGGGCTTCACTTTTGGGGTTGGCAAGGTTGGTGTCCCCTGGCAAATCCACCACACTGTGGACACTCATCTCCACTCCGGATCCAGAAGCAACATTTTGTGACAGTTGAGGAGACGATCAAGCTTATCCTGGCTGCATTGTCCTATTAGACTAAACGCCAAGAGAGCTGTGAAACGTAGTGAGTTCGCTGTTCATACAAATCGCCCAGCTGAAACTACGGAGGACTGCTGGACTAACGCCTCTGAAGGTACAAAGGGGTATTACAGGACAAGACATCACTGCTGTTCCTTCACATGGAACATTAATGGTTCCAGTCTGTGTCCAGCGATTATTTTTCTGTTTAACAGTTTTAGTTTGTGTCGGAGAGAATCCGAGTGGTTTGACAAGAGCAGGACCCAAATGCAGCCTGACCTACAGCTGAAGTTTGTCCCAGGACACCACGGTTGTAGAACTACTAGTTAAACGTGTTTACCTGGTGTTAACACGATGATGCGGAGCTGCCGGGCTCGCTCCAGCTCCAGGTGGAAGGCGTGATTTAATGAGAGGGCGGGGCCGCGCAAGGTCAGCAAAGCGGTCCTCGCCCTCGTTGCCCCGTCGACCTGGATGGCCAGGAAGACCTCCTTACTGCCCTCCGACCTGAGAGGAGAGACATTCACACATCGTCCACCAATCACCACCAACCTTTTGTTCGCAACTGTAAGCTCCTACCTGCCAGTCTTCATCTCCTCCAGGCCCAGCAGATGGACGGTCAGTAAACCCGTCACGCGTTGGCTGCAGCGCTGTGGATCGGAGCCCACGTACAGTCGAAAACAACTGACGTCACATGCCATTTCCCGCGAGGTTGTAACAGGAGGGGCCTGTTGTCGTGGCAGCAGCTCAGGGGAGTCCCCGTCGCTAAGATGACCTAGCAGGAAAACATTTGTGAGGACTCGAGACCACAGCCTGAGACGAGGTGGCTCCTCCAGCGGAAGACGACACAACCAGCAGGAGGTCAAGGTCATCGGGTGACCTACGGTTGATTGTTATGACTGCCTGACATCGATTGGCGCTGATCTTAGCTGCACAGATGACAACTGTTGCAGTAACTTTCTTTGTTTTCCTTGCTCTTGATTTTAGTTTGTACCTACAAATCTGGATGCCAAAGTTAATTATCTGTAGCCGGTGCTGTCAGCTACACCTCTGAGTGACCTTGACCCATGGCTTTTGGCCAACAAAATCAAATCAGCTGTAGGTCGGGTGAAGACACACCTTTGCTGAAAATGTCAGCAAAATCTGTCTGATAGTTTTTGTGCAAATCCTGCCAACAAATGGACGCTGGTGAAAATATCCCCCAGTTGCAGTTCTAGACCGATTTTACTGGGGGGGGGAAATTCAATATTTTTAGTTTCACATAAAATGCAGTAAAGAGTTCACAACAACAATAACAACAGAATACCTTGAAATGCTGTTTGTTCAATAACAGTATTTGTTTCTTGTTGTTTCTTGTTGTTTCTGACACTTACCCAGTGCGAGTAAATACAACACAAGGATCCAGTGCCCTCACATCACTGGTGGACATAATCTAACTCATTGAGTCTTAACTCAGAACTGTCCATCTAGACAAATGTGTGTTTCGACCAACCATTACGCCTCACAACTTTCACGTGAATGATAAAGTTCTTTTGTACCGTCTGAAAAATATTATCAAGCCCTCTTTGTGACTCTAATTTGACCCTCTGGGGTCCAAGGTCAATCTGAGGTGATTGTGTGATGTTATTTTTATCAATTTCAGCAACGTCAAGCACAGTGACTCTGAAGAGTTTCACATTTTTAACGTCAGCACAAACAAATCAACAGAAACTGTTAAAAGCAGTTCTGAACTAAAAACACACACCGAGACGCCGACGAAGTGGCCGCAGAGCGTCTGATGAACTCATCCATTCAGCTTCTTGAATTGGACGAATCAGTGTCTCTATGCTGGTAGGTGCAGGTTTTGTTTGTCTCGGTCCAACTGATGATGGTCTGTCTCTGGTGTACGTGCACACCTGAGCTCTCCCCACTCCGAAGCCCTACACGTGTGTGATGTTAATGAACTTACACCGAATCAGAGCATGACTCAGTCACCTCATCACCTCAGACTGGCCCTGTTTTCTGTTTTACTGATATTTATTGTTCTGGTCAACCTCCTCCAATCAGAGGGCAGCTGCTGCGTGCTGTCGAAGAGGATGACCAGCTTCTTCGAAGGGCAGAGTGTGAATGGGAGTGGAAGGGAATTCATGCACTTTTAACGGTCTCACATTACTTTTCAATTTTGGAAAAGTAAAATTTAAGGATTCTATCAATAGTTAAATCACGCAAGTATGATAAAATCTTGCGGAGCTATAAGCAGTGCTGTAATTAAGGTTTTGGGGGACCACCTAGTATTGAATTTATGGTTATAAAATTTAATTTATTATTGTTTGCTTCAATGATTCAACCAGTTTGTGGATGTATTGTCGATTTGTTTTTTGCATTAGTCCTTTTAAGAACTGAAAAAACTGGGGGGGGGGGCAGCTGCCCCACTAACTGTAGAACTTGCTTTGCCCCTCTGTAGATGCCGTAAAAAAGGTCAAACAGACAATGGAGAAGAGAACCTGGAAGACGCATCGGAGGAACTGTACACAAGAGTTTGTTTAATATTGTGGTTTGCTCAAGGTGGCTGATCAGAAGAGGAAAATGGTGCTGCTGTTGTCAGTGAGACAGTGAGAAGTTTAACCATCAGGGAAAACGGTGTCTCTGAAGCACCTCGATACTGTCGTTGATTCTTCTTCTGGTGTTTTTTGTCGTTAGCAAACATCATGTGTTGAGGGAAAACCAACATGACTTCAGCAGATTTGTGATCTGGAAGCTTAAAATGTTTAAATCCTCTCCCAAAGTTCATCTGCAATGTGAATTTTTGCCAGAAATATGAATGTTACTGTCTCACACAACACAGCTCGGGAACCCTTTACCTCCTTTACTGGTGGAGCTTCCCCTCGACGATCGACGCGGTGGCCTAGCTGGAGGGGCGGAGCTATCCAGATGATATCTGCTGATTACGTTCTGGTTGGACAAGGCAGAAGACGACATTGCGTTCTTGCTGGTCGACTCGTCTTCGTCCCCTCTGCGATGAGCACGAGAGGCGGAGCGAAGGCTCAGTTTGCGGCGCAGCTCGGGGAGTTTCTTCATCTTTAGGGAGAGTTTCCTCACCGTACCGGGAGACCTCAGCCTGTCAATCATGCTGCCGGACACACCCCCTTTCTTTTGGGAGGTGGGGCTCAAGTCTGCGGCGTGGTAGTCTGAGGAGAGACACACGGCGGCTGAACAACTGACTCAGGTAACCTGGTACAGTGGGAACCAAAAAGGAGAGAAGCAGAGCTCATCTTACCTGTGTTCTCTGTGCTGATGTCATCAATATGGTGGCTAACACTTGGATTGGTGAACTCAAGTGGACAGTCACTGCTAAAACTCTCTGCAGGTGTGACCTGCACACCTGCCAGCTCTGTTATGGGACTTCCGTCCCCTGCTTCGTTCCTCCTCCTCCATATCTGGTCCTCCCTGGGTGGACTTCCTGCGTCCTCCTCCTCAGGGATCGGGTTGTACCAGATATTGCTGCCGCTCGCCTCCCGCAACCCACAGGCCTCGCTTGAAGGCTGGGTCTTTCCCGAAGACAGCACCCAGGCTCGGCTGCTGCGATCCAGGCTTTGCAGATAGGCACGTTGAGCGGACTTGGTGCCCAGCCCCTCCAGAAGCCCCCCTGCAGGTTGGGAGGCTTCCTGGTGGACAGAGGATGTGCTGGTTGTGTCCCGGATGTAGGACCTGTTGCCACACTGCTCTGTCTGGGAGTGAAAGGACAAATGAGATGGGCCAAAATACGAAGGACACCTCGAGAAAGAGTCTTAAACAAGCTGCAACAGATCTAGTAAAGGAAAATGAAACTACCATTGGAAAATCAAGAAGGAAGGAGTGGACTATGGACCACGAGGAATTACAGAGGACCAGGTCATACTTTCAGAGGCAGAGTGAGAAGGAAGGTCAAAACTACCAGGAGCAAGACAGGAAGGAAAGGTCACGGTGGAAGAACTAGGTGTCAAACTGGAGGAAGGATGGAGCTGCCAGGTATGGAACAAGGAGACCAAGTTACAAGATAGAGCCAGAAGGAGGAGGTCTGGGTCAAGCTCCCAAGAACACCTCCAGGGGGAGTCAAGCTAGAGGAAAGATCAAAGTACCCTGAACGGACCAAGAAAGAGAGTTCAGACTCGGAACCAGTTCCAGGTTGATTGATCTATCAGAACCCATCGAGTCTCAGAACTTATTGATTCTATTAATCAGTGCTGGCACATTTTTGAAACATGTTACAACGTTTGTCAACACAACTTGAGCTTAAATTTTAGGGAGACCAAACGAAGCTGATCAGGGATCAATTTCAGCACCAGCACCATAAAGGACCAAATAAGAACAAGGCAGAGAAGCAGAATTAATGAATCAAACTTTCCACACTGTACCCGATTGGGCTTCTGACTCTGTCCTGATGCATCCTGGGACATTCCAGAGCGTTGCTCCCAGTCCAAAGATCTTGGGGCGGGGCTTGAGATCAGGTTGTTGGGTGGAGCTGCAGAGCCTTGCCGGGCCCACGACTGTTTCTTGGCAACTGTGATGTGGTTTCGTGAGGGCGAGGTGTGATGGGGGTCTGCTGATGATGAAGATGTGTGGAGGAAGCTGTTGGACTTCCCCTGAACATCTGCAAAGAACAACACGCAGCTGCTGTTAGCATTAAGGCTAGATTTGTTTTATTGTTCTGTGTTCCTGTCTCACTCTTTTGGGTTCTGCGTGTCAAGTCAAAGAGAGAACGTGTGCCGGATCGGCCAGCAAAGGTAAGGACAACCGGAGACAACCATCTGCTCGTCATTAAATGGGTTCGGTACTTCTGAATGTTTTTTCTCAGCGTTGTCAGTTTGTAACGACTGGAAGACGGACGGTCTGGTCAGATGAGGTTCAGCACATGACTGACCCCTCATGCTCTCTGTCTGATTACTGATTATCTGTTATCACATCAAGCGTTTCTGAGGAGATCGATTGGAACCAGCCAGTTTCTCTCTGGCGTCCGGAACATCTGGACCTCTTGGTTGCAGTCCTTCCTGTGTGTTTGGGATCCTTGTGACGTTCTGACTGAGCTGAATCAATTAACCCTTTGTGGGTGTATCTTTCTGTCATCGTGTGGACGGGTTTTGACTTGACACTAGTCTTATGAGGACATTTTGACCGGTCCTCACAAGTTTAAATGTTTAAACGTTCTGTTTCGTTTTCAAATAAATTCACCGTGCAGACGGCAACGTTTTGAAGACAATCTCTGTTCACACGAGCCCGCGGGAAACAGCAGAAACGCTGTAGTACACATGCCAGGCCGGTAGTTGGCGGTGTGGTTTTGTGATGAACTACAACACACGCATTCGTAGAGACGCTTCCCTTCTCGGCGCAATAAAAGAATGTGGGTACTACAGCGAGTGCAACCTTAGTGTGCGCATGAACGTTTTCAAATCTTTACACTCTGGAGCCCGTTTCCGTATTCTTCCATTTTCAAGCACCGCAGACGCTGTTCTCGTATAGACGGACAGCCAAAACGCACCTAAAGTTACGCGTTTTCACCTGGAAACGTTGTCGTGTAAACGACGCCTTTTGGTCAGTCATTATGAGAATGAGTGTCCTCACAAAGACAGAGAGACGCGACTGTGAGTGTGTGTTTGATGACACCGAAGCAATTTGCCAGTTTGAGATGGTCCCAAAGAATCCTGATCTCTGATTGGCCAACCACAGTTCAGGTCTTCTCACTAAGCTCACTATGTAAAGAATCTGTGAGCATTAACGTTTCCATGAACCGCCGGAACAGAGTCCGTCAGGCAGAGTGATAGATCTTCTTTTAGAGAACGTCTTGGATGAGGTTCCTGCAGTTGTCATGGACACGGGTTGAAAGGTTTCTTGAAAAGCCTCGAAAATGAACCTTAGATTACATTGTTATCAAACTTTTGTCAAACTTTAACATGTTAGCAAACAGTGGCGAATGTCCACTTCCAGCAGCTGAAGATCAGCATGATGGCTCAGCTCTGTTCTCCTGAGGAACATCTGCTTGTGTAGCTGTCCCGCTGCCTGGATACAGCACTAGACAGGAAGTGATTCTCTCCAGAGGTGGGTCCCCACTTCCTGCCATCTGAATGAAGCCACAGATTGTGTATTCGTGTGTTGTGCTGATATTAGAACATCTGTTGTAAATTTTCGGGAGCCTGAGAACTGCTGATGAGTGAGAAAAGACGGCGGGGGAGGGCAGGGGGTGAATAAACAGCTGTGACTGTGCAGATGTCAACGAACTCTCTGTGCTTACGACCAAACACACTGCTGTCTATTCACTATTCATTAGAGGCCGAAAATATACACAAAGACTGCAGTCAGCAACAGCACACACACAGAGTAAAATCTTTGCCTCCTGTTCCGGTCTGTTCTGGAACTGTACCGGATCTGCCTGGCGTGGGTCTCATACCTACAATCTTTACTGGGTCCAACCTACAGCAACATCAGGAGCAGAAATAAACAGGAAGTAGCCACACACACACACACACACACAGGAAATGGCCAGCTGACCCGGTTTGGGTGCAGGAAGCTGATCATTAGGGCATGTGTGTAGACGGGCTGATTGGGATCGAGTGGATTTCCTCCTCGTTTTCCTCTCAGGACATTAAACCGGTCGTCCTAAACTGCTCAGGGAAAGCGATGTCAATGTTTTGTACGTTTTGTTCTGTCTCACGGACGTCGCTCTGAGTCTGTGCGGCAGCGACAGGGAGGCAAACACTGGAACAAACATCAGCGCGATCAGGACGACACGAAAAATGGCACAAACCATCTTTGGAAACATTTAACGTGGAGGGGGAGGGGCTTATGAACTGTACTGCAGCCAGCCACCAGGGGGCATCCAGGTTGGCTTGAGTTCTGCGTCGGCCGTCTTTAAATAAGGTTTTCATCCACGCGCAGCATCTGTTTAGCTTAGGGAGGCAGGGAAAACTGTTAGCTTAGCGTGATGCTACTGCTCCCGTCCCCTAAATGTGACAGGACCGCAGCAGTGACATCACTGATGACATCACAGCTTTGACGTCTGACAGAAACACTCGACTCACGCTTGAAACGGCGTCCGAACATAAAATGGAGGGAACGGACTCGTGCGTCTGCGGTCAGAAAACGACACAGGTTCCACCGTGCTCGCGTTATGTAACGACGATGAAGCTCAGAGAACTGTGGAGAACGGTCATGTGACCTGCAAAGCTCCGCCCACTGCAGATTTCACACAGAAGTGAGCAGGAGGAGGAACACCTCAAGCCTTGTTGGACGGAGGTCAGGTTTGAATCGATCGCACGCAGCAGATGAACGGACTCTCGCGCACAAACCGGCGCTGATTCGGGATCTGCTTCAACCACATCTGAGGCTGCCACCTCCTGACCGGCCATTGTGCGTGCTGCCACATGTTTTTTTTATGAATCTGAATGAACCAACGGGAATGTTTACAGGAACGTCTGTCGAACTGACCTGAGGTCGGGGTCCGAGGCAGCAGTGTGTGTGTGTGTGTGTGCGCGCTCGCAGCCTGGAGAACGTTCTCTTCAGCAGAGGCTCGGCCATGGCGGCGCTCTCTGCTCCTCCTCCTCCTGTGAGCTCCTGGAGGAGCAGAAGAGTGCAGCAGGAGCAGAGAGGAGTCAGCGCTCCTTCATCAGATCACGCTCCTCACTCCTCGCTTCAGCCATGACGGCGACTCCTCACTCGCTCTCGGAGCTGCAGAACAGGAAATGAATTCCACACATTCTTTCCCAAAGTTCCCCTCTCCTCCTCCTCCTCCACCTCCCCCTGTTCCTCCCACTCTTCCTCCCTCCACAGGGCAGAGGACTCATGGGAAATGTAGTCCCGATGAAACGTTCAATTCCTTCATGTTGTTTTTCATTGTATGAACTTTTGCGTGTTTGACCTTTACAGTGTTGTCGCAGTGATTTTTTTCTGTGTTTTCGGCTTTTGAAAGAGCGTAAATGACACGTTGCTGAGTGAGAACACCCTCAGCAGTTTGTCTGTTTCTGCTCAGAAACAGGCCAGCGAGTCGAGCCGCCGTGGGCCGTTCTAGTCCTTTATGTTTGGGACTGAGTGAGTTCCCAGCCAGCCCCAACTGCATTTTCACATCTACGTTATGATACTTTTGTGGTTGTGAAAATGCATTTAGGTGGCTGTAGTTAATATGAAGTGTGGTGTTCTGTGTTTTATGTGTAACATGCCGTTATTTTGTCCTAATCTAGAATTATTTAAGACACGGTGTGTTCAGAACACAGTTCTGTTTTAACTGAGGAATCCCGAAGGTACCTGAATCCAGTTAAATCAGAAATCAGCAGTGATGCCCAGACCTGAGTTACTCTTGGAGAGATCGTTTCTTTTTGGTGGTCCGGGAAGCAACGACGGCCAGGTCACCGCAGGCATCTGCCCTTCAACATCTGAATCGGACCGAGTCGATGGGATGTTACGCATGTGTGTGTGATTTCCCAGCCCATTAGAGCTATGAGAGGAGAGCAAGGACTCCAGCTGCTCTTACCACCCGAGTCATTGCTCAACATTTGATTTTGACAGTGTAGATGAGGCTTGAAAAGTCATTTTTTTCAGTTAAGACTCCTGAGCAGGACTGTAGTCATGCACATGGCCTGAGCCTTGTCTAATTACAGAATGCCTGTATGATGACTGTTGAGTATGTGTGAGGCCGCAGCGACAGTTGGAGCGAAGGCGAACAGCTTGAGGAAAAATAAGTCGATTTTCTTCAGGGTCGTCTCCTGGACTGATTCACTTCAGCGGGATAATCCACTCAACATCGGGATTAAATATTCAAAACAAGGGAAAATTATCGACACAAGACTAAGTGTTTTAGATTTATGTACTGAATAAGAAAACCAATTTGCAAAGGATATTTGAAGAAATAAAGGTAGTAAATTCAAAATAAATATGCAGACAGAAGGCAATGACACAAGAAATTGTTCTTGTACAATACAATAGAATGTTATATTTGCGAGTAAAATAGTGAATTTATAAAACTTAAAATCAAAACGGTCTTGGAGGTGATCGTTTCTTCACGTGGCGGTTATGTCTGTTTACAGATGGAGGAAGATTCCCCCGGACCTGAATCATTAAACCTTACATGTTCAGACACAGAGGACAGTCCAGCTCACTCCAGGAGGATCTGAAAACCCCAGGCAAATCACGCGACAAGTCAGCCAGCGATGAAGATCTCCAGGGTCCAGATATAGATTCAACAGATGACCGAGATCAACAAAGAGGCAAGTGTCGCACTCAAAAACAAAGGAACCTCAGAAAAAACCTAAAACAAAAGAACAAAACAGATGAAGTGTAAACCGTGACCATAAAAACCTGCACAAGAAGAGAAGGTGGCAAATGATCGTGGGACAAAAAGCATTTCTGTCTTTACTGCAGTCAGCCAAACTGTAAAATGGCGGGTTTTACAGAGAAAGCACGTGAAGATCAAGGATGTAGCGTTTGCCTTCAGCTTTCCATCAGGATCCAAAGAAAGAAAGGTTCTTTTGGATGATCTTCGCAAGTCCAGGAGATTTCAAGCACAACAGCAGAGTCCTGGAAGAAGGCGGTGGGCAGCAAGTGACATGGAAGCAGCTCTCTCACAAGGCTCTGATTGAAGATTATTTGCCTTGCCAGGAATTGTTGAAACATCAGTCCTTCTGAGGAAATTAAAACATCTTGTGTGACAGGAAATGACACACAAGGAAGAAGAAGAGTAGAAAGTGTCGCAGCGCGCCTGCTATCGATAGTCGCTTCCTCCAGCAGATGTCGGGCCGTCATTAATAATATGCGACAAGATGATGTGTCGTATCACAGGCAGGAGTGATTTTTGCTTTGCAGGTATGCAGAGTCTCTGTATGGCAAACGTGGGCGAGTGTAGTCAAGACATCGGTACATAGTGCATGATTGAGAGCCGAGCTTGGCCGAGCCGTGTTGGTTGCTAAAGAAATGGACAAGGCTGTGAAAGGTCTTGAAGGTTGATGTGCACCATCAGAATTTCAGTTTTGTTGTCAGTGTGGTAAAGAAGATGACAGTGTTTAGTCTTAGCAAACACGAGCTTGGAACACCTCTGCGGTCAATATTGAATTCTGTGGAGACCCCGATTGGACAGACTCTCATGAATGATGATGACCTGGCAGAGAGGAAAGCCAAAAAGTTTTAGAAACTGGAACTACCACGTTTCTGTCAGTGCTCATCAAACAATACAAGAAAGAAGGTGGAGAAAAGAAGATGACATGCCCTTGCGCAAGAACGTGATGACTCTGAGGGATCGCCTCAGGATGGTTGAAGATGAATCGTGTTCAACAAACGACGTGAACGGGAAGCCTCACGCTTGACTCTTGAGACCCACAAGGCAGCAAGCACAAATCCCATCAATGAAGACATTTTTGAAACCCTGTCTCCTTTGGACAAAGAGCTTAGCAAGCTACTTACTTGCATAGATGTCCGGGGGAAAAGAGGCAGGAAGGAACCTGTTTTCTTGACAGAAAGAATTAAGGTGTCAATAGATATGTTGATTTAAAGGAGAGACCAAGCAGGCATACCTGCTGAAAACCCTTTTCTCCTGCGAGACCTGGGGCAATGACAAATGTACGTGGACGTGACCGTCTGCCAAGGAGGTAGAAGACCCTGAACTCCTGAGAGCAACCAAGTTCTCTGTCAACGAGAGCTGGAACAAGCTGCGAGGTTCATGGGGTATGACATCAGAGTTCAGAGTTCACTGGGACTTTTACAGACAGACTGACACAACCATTCAAATTGCCAAGATAAGTAACCGTGTGCTTGCAGTGGAGCAAGGCACTGGGACCTTAAAGGGGAGTCGGTCTGTGGTGGGTAGGCACTGCAACTCACTGTTTTATGGTCATCACACTCAATGCTCTCATAAGGCCCCAGGAAGACCAACTGATCAGCTAAGGGGGAAGTTTGTTTACAACTCTTGGCCTTTTTCTGGGCCGCAGTTCCATCCTTCACACTGCTCTGTGGTGTCGCAATTCGGTGTGCAATTCGTCTGGTTCGAGTAATAGAGAACCATTTGTTGAACTGACCTAATTGACAGTTTTCTTTCAATTTTGGAAACGTTTTTGTTCCAGCTGAACATTGATGTGACCTGTTATCATAGATAACAGAGGTCACGCGTCCCACTGAAGAGACCAGACAGGCCAGAGGGGGATGGAACGTGACACAAACTTCGGACACGTGACACCTGACATACGTTTCTCTGACTGTATATAAAGAGATGGTCTTTGGGTTATGATGACATGTTTCACTGAACATGCCTGATACGATCATCTGAACTCGGTGGCTCTCGTGCCGTCTGTTCCCGGGAACTACACCGTCGGTCTGTTCCCCTGCACACCGGGTGTGTGTACCTTTGTGTGTGTGTTTGATGAACAGTGTTTGTGTGTGTATCCGTTTGTCTCCTGTTTGTTTTGGTGCTTGTAACCAACCACAACCCGCCACCAGGGGGCCCCCCAGATGTTTTGACTCTACTTTTGGGGAGCTCTCATGTCGGCCGTCTTTGTTTTCCAATCATATGACGCGGTAAAGTCTGAAGACACCTTCATCATCTTCATCATCGTGTCAGTCTGGCGTACCTGTGAAATCAGGAGAATTTTCCCATCATCCTTCAGCGCCTCACAGCTGGACGTACAAGCTTTCCACTGAACGTGTAGTGCAGTAGAAGTACAAAGCACAGTTACATCTACAATAACTCAGTGTACAAGTACAAGTACGTGAAAGTAGTACCTGACGGTAATTGTGACGTCTTGTTGATTCTTTTTCAGATCGAAGTGATGAAGAAGCAGCTTCTGTGTCATCCTCAGTTTGGCCACTAGATGGAGACAAACACCAGGAAACGGAAATGCTCCTTGAAGTACTTTCTGTCTACGTGCAGTTATTTGCACTTTTTAAACTCACTTCCGTTTTCGATTAAGAAATATTTACTTGATTTTTGATTTCATTTTTCCACATTGACTTTACTTTTACAATCTTTAACTTATTCAATTGGTTTGCTGAGTTGGTTTTGGTTTTGGTGGTTTTGGTCTGTCGAATCGATTCACAGTCCCAGTAACAGCCTGTTTCCTGTCACGTCTTAAAAAGATGTATTTATGGGCTGACAATGAACAATAAATGCATGAAGTAAAAATGACGTTCAGCGTGCAGGCTGGCGAGTGGGCGGAGCTTAATTCGATGAACTCCCACTGATGGAAACAACTCAGCACCGTTAAATTACACTTTGGGAACTGAAATCAACTCAGAAATTTTTTAAACCCCAAATTTCTAAAAGTTTTGTTGTGTTATTATCTGTTGTAATTAATGTCTTTGTATTGACATTAAATTGCAAACCAAAAGATTTCATTCTGAGCAGAACGATCAGCTGAGTCTGGATTGGATGGTTCCACTTCCCGTCTCCATGCTGGTGTTCAGCCTTCCCAGAATCCTCTCCTGTAATGACACTATAAAGAGGAAATCAAAGAAAAACTTCAGATCAACCGGAACTTTTTACTGAATTTATTTCACCAGAATCAACACAGTTTTCTTCACCAAACCTGTCCAGCAGGGGGCGCAGACTTACAGACACCGGAACGTTAGTGACTGAAAGAAGGTTGTTTCTCTCCCAGACACATATAAACATGGATACGTGTGAAACGGTGATTTCAACAGAGCTGGACAGACAAACCTGCAGTAGAATAATAACAAAACTTAGCCACATTTAAAATGAATTTAAACAAATAAATCCAAACTTTGATAAATCCCATTTTTAGAGATACAATTCATAACAATGATCAATAAACAACTACATGCTGATAACAAGGTCACAGATTGTTAATTTTAACCTTAGATGATTTTCCCCTTCAGAATGAAGCTCCAGAGACTGACTTTCGTCCTGACGACGAGGACAGAGGACACAGCAGGTTTGGACATCTGGAGCTGCCAGTCAAACCTGAATCCATTAACCTCCCCTGTTAATTAATTAAAGACACGTCAGGTTCAATTAGGGGAAATTAAAGGGCTGGAATGATCTTAATCAGCCCTGATCGTCGTCTGACACACAGCAGAGAACAAAGCGACGAGTACAGCTCCTCCACCTGCTGCCCGCCACACTCACAGTCTGTCAGCCAACACTGAGGGCATCTGCAGCCCGCTCAGGGCAGGCTGAGGCTCACAAAACCGCCTGACCAAGATGAGAGCACCACGGCCTGCCAGACCAGACTGAGGGCAGCGGCAGCCCGTCAATCCGTATTGAAAACTTCAGCAACCTGCCAGACCAGACTGAGGGCTGCTGCCGTGAGGCGTCTGTAGTTGGTGCAAGTTCTGAAGTTCTGTTGAGAACAAAGTGACGCATTTATTTGTTTCTCTTCACCTTCATGTTTTCAGAGTTTTGCACCCCCATGAGTTGATGAAAAGACATTTTTACAGTTTTTCCTGCATTGTCAACTGGCATTTACTCATCATCATCATCGTCATCATCATCAGTTCCGCTACAAAATCCTTTAAACTTCAATATTGTCGTAATATTGTAGAAATGTAATAATAATAATACAATTTGAATAATTTTCGAATATTCACGTCTGTGAAATCCTGTTAAATCTTCTCTAGCATGTTTGAGTGGAATTTTCATGTTGTGACAGAAGCAAACTGACACAAACTGAACATCTTCACATCCACAACCTTCAGGTGTTCAAGCGGCAACTGTCCCGTCTCTCTCCCTCTCTCTCTCTCTTTCTCTCTCTTTCTCTTTCTCTCTCCCTCTCTCTCCCTCTCTCTCTCTCT
>KV751350.1:5471596-5487440 GCA_001698575.1 Mola mola | reverse complement strand
TGTGTGTGTGTGTGTCTGTGTGTGTGTGTGTGTGTGTGTGTGTGTGTGTGTGTGTGTGTGTGTTTGTGTGTGTCTGTGTGTTTGTGTGTGTCTGTGTGTGTGTTTGTGTGTGTCTGTGTGTGTCTGTGTGTGTTTGTGTGTGTTTGTGTTTGTGTTAGTGTGTGTGCGTGTGTGTGCCTGTGTGTGTGTGTGTGTGTGTGTGTGTGCGTGTGTGTGTCAGGTCTTCCCTGCTTATCACATAACAAATTGAAAGCTTAATCTGTTGCACGTGTAGATTTACAACCTCGATCGCTCCCTCGCTCTCAGAGGAGGTGAAGAGGAGCGAGCCGGTGAGTCTGCGTGTCTGAAGATAAACCCACGACCAGCTGAGACTGCTGATGCTGGGGGGTTACCACGGCGATAAGACTCTGCGTGTGTGAGGTCGGTTTATCTTCAGATGAAGATCAGCAACCCTTTATCCAGTCCGAGAGCAGCTTCCTGCTGCTGCCACACAACAAACACAACAACAACAACAACAACAACTGTCAGTGAATAGAACAGCTAATTAAAGGAGCAGTCCACCAGCAAAGACTCAGATGTCTATGGGAGCCCAGAACGGGGGACCAAACTGAGCTGTCACAGACGTTAGCCAGCTCCTCCAGACGGAAGATTTCAGCTTTAATAAAGTTTTCATTTGAACCAGAGTGTCATGTCACAGTTTTGTCCTGTAATCATTGGATCATTGATCAGAGCTCGATCGTATTTGTTTCCCATAATTTGAGTTCTTCTACCGTTCTGATCGTCTTCACACAAAGTTCGAATTGTTTACAGAGCAGCTGTTGTGTGTGTGTGTGTTTCTCACTGTCAGCACTTTGTCCTTCTGTAGGCTCATTAGAAACGAGCAGCAAGGAATACTGGGTAATCAATGCTGCAGAGATCCTCAGGAGACCAGAAACACGGCCAGAGAGCCAGTTGTGTCTTTCTCGTCCTCTGTGTGTGTGTTTACATACACACCTCTGTGATGCTGCGTGGCCACGTGGTCACATGACCATACGCAGCAGACAGACAAGCCATCAGAAAACAGCTGCTGTGTCCATCCGGGCTGACAGGGCAACAGAGGGTACGGGATATACCGACAGAACAATGTTTGTTGTGTTCACACAGAGGAACCTCGGCAGAAACTCCTGTGTCGAACGGTTGATCGTCTGCATACAGGCTCACCGTCAAACTTCAACTTCGTTCAAAACAGAACAGTTGACTTAGTTTCTTCAGCACCGCAACATTTTATGCCTCATTGCCGTGACAACCCAGGCCGGAGGCATCACGTTCTCAGGTTCTCCGTCCGTACGACCGCCAATTCTCAAGAGCTTGACATCTCAAGAATACTTTGAGGGAACGTCCAATCTGAGTCAAGGGTAAGTCAAGCCAGAAAGTGCTGAGGGATTTTCCTCAAATTTGGAACTAACCAACATTTGGACTGGAGGGTGAATTGCTTACATTTGGAGGTCAACGGTCACCTTACATGTTGTGAGGTGGCAGTCCAGTGGGATCACCACTAAAACCAGCCCAGCCATTTGTCTTGACCCTCCACTGAACTTTTACTGTCCACACTGTGACTTGTGGGGGTCATTTCAAAACACATGTTAATTTCTGTGTGTGTGTGTGTGTGTGTGTGTGTGTGTGTGTGTGCGTGTGTGTGCGTGTGTGTGCAGGTTCTTCTTGAAGTTCTTCCTGAAGTGTAACCAGAACTGTCTGAAAAATGCTGGAAACCCACGAGACATGAGGAGGTTCCAGGTAACATACACCCTGTCAGTTAATATACATTCAGACTCTGAGTATTTGTTAGAATACGTAAAAACCCTCATCATGATGTATTTTGTCAATCGATATGCTGCAATCAATCCAGTGACATCACTCAATTGATCAGCCATGTTATCACGTTAAAGTCGGGAGGAGAGGGGGAAGAAAGAGAGATGAGAAAAATCTAAGAAAACAGCACAGGAAAACAACAGGAGGAAGGAAACGAGGAAGAATATCAACATGAAGGGAAAAAAGATGAGGAGGAGGGTTGTTGTCCTTCAACAGGACAACAATGAGAGAGAGAGACACAGGTGAACTCTGGCAAAGGGCCTGCAGTTTCCGTGGTGATGGCAATGGGAAGGATGTGCTGGTTCGTCATCGTGGATCAACAGCAACAACCTCAGGACAGCTTCAGATGATATAGACCGCAGCTGAGTGGCTGTCAGAGGGGCAGGGGGCGGGGCAACAGTGACACCCCAGTCTGAGTGTAGCTTTTCATGTTGCCCAACATGTTTTAGTTCAAAAAGTACAGCTAGAATCTACAACATGAACCAAACTTCTTTCACATTTCTGCAGATTTAATCTAAAAACTCACATTGTTTACTTTATGGGAAGGCTACTGTTTCTCTAGTGCACTCATGCTGACGATGAGGTGCACACGCGTCTCAACCAAGTGGTCCTGTATTGTTTGCAGGTGGTGGTGTCTACAACTGTGAACGTGGACGGACATGTTCTTGCCGTCTCCGACAACATGTTCGTACACAACAACTCCAAACATGGCCGCCGAGCCCGGAGACTGGACCCGTCTGAAGGTACGCAGGTTTTCATGCAGCAGTTGGGCCTGTGTTCTAAATGTTCTAAAACACGAGAGGACTCAGTCCAGAACCCTGAGGAATTCCTGCCCTCCTGCTGAGCTCTAACATTAGCTCAGGAAGTGAACGTCTCAGCCACGGATAGATGGTTCTTCCTCCCGCGCAGCGACACGTAAAGAGAACACTTCCTCCACAAGACTGCTCACAGCGAGCTCCGGGTTCATCTGATGATGAACAAAACTACAGGAAGTGGAGCAACACGGAGGTTTTGGGGGCGAACTATCCCTTTAAAGCATCTAAATCACAAACCTGAAAAGCAAGCAAATGATGCAGCCAGGGGAGTGTAATTTAGTCTTTGAAGAGGAGTCACCCCAGTGGCTTATGGGTAGGAAGACCAGACGCCTCGCCGTCCCCAGAGAGGACAGTGTGTATGTGCATGCGGGTCTTTTTTCAACCTCTTTAATTGCCCTCCTAATTAAAGCTGGTAACCATGGGAACCGCCCCTCCCCATCGGAGCGCGGGGGAGTCCCGTGGGTTTGAACCCTCTCGTAGCTCTCTGCTCTTCTTCGTCTCTCGTTAAACCCGTTACAAGAAGGTTCTAATCCACAAAACCGATAGAACTGACTGTGATATCATTTATGGCTCAGGTCAGAGTTCCACTCGTGATATCAAAAAATTATCATTCATTATTAATTAACTTCAAGTGGGTGACAGCCAATCAATCGTTCACTTGTGTTGACCCTGACTGACCCGTCTCTCTGAAATGTGGACTGTGGCCTCACCTGTCTTGGACCGTGGCCTCACTTGTCCTGGAATCTTGGCTCACCTGTCCTGGACTGTGGACTCACCTGTCCTGGACTCTTGGCTCACCTGTCCTGGACTGTGGACTCACCTGTCCTGGACTCTTGGCTCACCTGTCCTGGACTGTTGACTCAGTTGTCCTGGACCGTGGCCTCACTTGTCCTGGACCGTGGCCTCACCTGTCCTGGACTCTTGGCTCACCTGTCCTGGACTGTGGACTCACCTGTCCTGGACTGTGGCCTCACTTGTCCTGGACCGTGGGCTCAGCTGTCCTGGACTCTTGGCTCACCTGTCCTGGACTGTGGGCCTGATGCAGGTCTCGTCCCAGAGGTGCAGGACTGCTGAGAGACAGTGTGAACTGTATTAAGATGGAATCCAGGACAGGTGCTGTAATCTTCAGTGAGGAGATTAACCGCTCACACACACACACACAGAATGTGATTTAATTGGGCCGTGGCTTTTATCCGCTTTAGTGTCGTTCACACACACACACACTCAGTCGGTAATGACTCCTTTCTCTCTTTTTCAAGTGTGTCTGCAGATTAATTATAAAGTGAAATGAAAGCACTGTGTGTGTGTGTGTGTGTGTGTGTGTGTGTGTGTGTGAGACCTTCAGTCGTAGCACGGTGGTGTTGAAAAGCGGTTCTCAAGCTGTGGGTCGGGACCCCTTAACGAGTCCCCAACAGTTGTGTGTTGTCATCCTTTTTTATTTCGAGTCAAATTAGATGGATGGAAGCTGATATTAAATGATGGAATACAAACACTGGTTGAACTTTCACGCTTCAGTACTTCAAACAGCTTCTTCTCTTCAATCAGGACGTTTCGTTTTCACGACGGCCTCCTCAGTCGCGCACGGAGAAACTCGAACCGCCATCAAAAGAAAATCCACCACTCGACACAGAAATTAATAAATAAGAATTCATTTTTTATTTATTAATAATGAACGTAGCCATTCATTTTTTTATGGAATGTGACATATTTCTCTTGAATTTCATGAATGAGTGAATTTCATTTTATTTATCTTCTCTCTCATCACCTTTCATATTGAATTTATTGCTAATTCCTCTAAAATGTACTCATTTTTATGTGTTTTTTTAGCATTATTATTTTGTGCTTCTGTTTTAGTCCCTGAGAATTTAGAAACGTCTTCATTTCTTTTTACATCTTATTGTAAATTTTGCAGTTGAGGGGACAGTCGCTGTCGGAGCCTCATGGACTCCACGTTGCTGCCAGTTGGGTGTCTCAGATATCCACCGAGTGCCGTCACAGCCCCTCTGAAGCAAGATTGATACGGAGAAATAAAAAAAAATAAATATGAAGAACATACAAAAGAAAACAATACAAAAATCAACACAGAAAAAATCATTTTTAAAATGCATTTAAGTGTTTAAACTATACAAAAGTAAATATCAAATGATAAGTTTACGTAACATTTAACAAATTATTAATTACTGAGTTCATTCAATTTGAAACTTAGCAACTGAAAAAAATAGCAAATTGTGATTTCCAGACTCATTACATGTAAACTAAAATGCTTCAGGTATTTTACTATTTTAATATCAATAATTCTGACCACCAGATAAAAAAGAATAAAATCTAAAAATAATGGAATATTTCACAGTAAGTGTATAAAGCTTATATCAACATATATACATTTGTAGTAAATATGGAACATATGTAAGTTTACTCTTTTGAAATGAAATATGAAAATAAACAATAAAAGAAATAATATTGTAATTTTTGGGCTACGCTAGTAGCGTGACGCTGCTTTTACGGCAGTGGGAGCCACCGTTGGTAATTCACTCAGTTCTCAGTTCGACAACCTCATTTCTCTCTCTCCCTCTCTCTCCGTCTGTGTCTCTCGTCCAGCAGCCACTCCCTGTATCAAAGCCATCAGTCCCAGTGAGGGCTGGACAACAGGGGGCGCCACCGTCATCTTGATCGGAGACAACTTCTTTGACGGGCTGCAGGTCGTCTTCGGCACCATGCTGGTGTGGAGCGAGGTAACACACGTCTGATCAGTGATCGATAATCAGCACCGCAGCCCGTTACACGACCGTGTCTCTGTCTCCAGCTCATCACCCCTCACGCCATCCGGGTCCAAACCCCTCCCCGTCACATCCCCGGGGTCGTCGAGGTCACGCTGTCCTACAAGTCCAAACAGTTCTGTAAAGGAGCGCCGGGACGCTTTGTGTACACAGGTAACGTGGCTCTGTCCGCAGCGAATCACCTCACGGCTGGCCCGTAACTACCTGTTACCACGACAAACCAGCAGAGGTCAAAAACAAGGCCATTAAAGAACCGTTCCCCAGAATGCACCTGGGAATGCCTTGTTCAAACTTTAGAGACAGGGCGAGTTTAGCGGACGGAGCCGACCTCACACCTGAGGCTGCCGTCCTCTTGTCTCGCGCTCCTCGGTTCTTGTCTTCTGTCCAGATCCGTCGTTTCATTTCGTGCTGCCGTCGGAGTAATTACTCCCACATGAATTCCGTTAACCTTCACCCCCATCATCCCGCCCCCGGGACTGTGATGTCACCCGTCACGTGACTCTCACTTTCATACAGCAGCTGCTTTCACAGCTCAGTACTTCAGAGCCCCTCATCCCACCAATGCGCCGCTCCCAGCATGCTTTGCAGCATTGACACACAGTGTTACTGCTGTGTCAGAGCTGCATGGTCACCTACAACAAACAGGACACACACCCTCCGACGAGGACACACACCCTCCGACTAGGACACAGACCCTCCAACTAGGACACATCCCCTCCAACTAGGACACACACCCTCCAACGAGGACACACCCCCTCCAACGAGGACACACCCCCTCCAACGAGGACACACCCCCTCCAACGAGGACACACCCCCTCCAACGAGGACACACCCCCTCCAACGAGGACACACCCCCTCCAACGAGGACACACCCCCTCCAACGAGGACACACCCCCTCCAACGAGGACACACCCCCTCCAACGAGGACACACCCCCTCCAACGAGGACACACCCCCTCCAACGAGGACACACCCCCTCCAACGAGGACACACCCCCTCCAACGAGGACACACCCCCTCCAACGAGGACACACCCCCTCCAACGAGGACACACCCCCTCCAACGAGGACACACCCCCTCCAACGAGGACACACCCCCTCCAACGAGGACACACCCCCTCCAACGAGGACACACCCCCTCCAACGAGGACACACCCCCTCCAACGAGGACACACCCCCTCCAACGAGGACACACCCCCTCCAACGAGGACACACCCCCTCCAACGAGGACACACCCCCTCCAACGAGGACACACCCCCTCCAACGAGGACACACCCCCTCCAACGAGGACACACCCCCTCCAACGAGGACACACCCCCTCCAACGAGGACACACCCCCTCCAACGAGGACACACCCCCTCCAACGAGGACACACCCCCTCCAACGAGGACACACCCCCTCCAACGAGGACACACCCCCTCCAACGAGGACACACCCCCTCCAACGAGGACACACCCCCTCCAACGAGGACACACCCCCTCCAACGAGGACACACCCCCTCCAACGAGGACACACCCCCTCCAACGAGGACACACCCCCTCCAACGAGGACACACCCCCTCCAACGAGGACACACCCCCTCCAACGAGGACACACCCCCTCCAACGAGGACACACCCCCTCCAACGAGGACACACCCCCTCCAACGAGGACACACCCCCTCCAACGAGGACACACCCCCTCCAACGAGGACACACCCCCTCCAACGAGGACACACCCCCTCCAACGAGGACACACCCCCTCCAACGAGGACACACCCCCTCCAACGAGGACACACCCCCTCCAACGAGGACACACCCCCTCCAACGAGGACACACCCCCTCCAACGAGGACACACCCCCTCCAACGAGGACACACCCCCTCCAACGAGGACACACCCCCTCCAACGAGGACACACCCCCTCCAACGAGGACACACCCCCTCCAACGAGGACACACCCCCTCCAACGAGGACACACCCCCTCCAACGAGGACACACCCCCTCCAACGAGGACACACCCCCTCCAACGAGGACACACCCCCTCCAACGAGGACACACCCCCTCCAACGAGGACACACCCCCTCCAACGAGGACACACCCCCTCCAACGAGGACACACCCCCTCCAACGAGGACACACCCCCTCCAACGAGGACACACCCCCTCCAACGAGGACACACCCCCTCCAACGAGGACACACCCCCTCCAACGAGGACACACCCCCTCCAACGAGGACACACCCCCTCCAACGAGGACACACCCCCTCCAACGAGGACACACCCCCTCCAACGAGGACACACCCCCTCCAACGAGGACACACCCCCTCCAACGAGGACACACCCCCTCCAACGAGGACACACCCCCTCCAACGAGGACACACCCCCTCCAACGAGGACACACCCCCTCCAACGAGGACACACCCCCTCCAACGAGGACACACCCCCTCCAACGAGGACACACACCCTCCGACTAGGACACACCCCCTCCAACGAAGACACACACCCTCCAATGAGGACACACACCCTCCGACTAGGACACAGACCCTCCAACTAGGACACATCCCCTCCAACTAGGACACACACCCTCCAACTAGGACACACACCCTCCAACGAGGACACACACCCTCCAACTAGGACACACACCCTCCAACGAAGACACACACCCTCCGACTAGGACACACACCCCTCCAACGAAGACACACACCCTCCAACGAAGACACACACCCTCCAACGAGGACGCAGCTCCTCCAACAAGGAACAAAGATTCTGGTCTCCTGCAAAAAATATTTTTCAATCATAAAAATCTCATCAGTGTGATTATCGGTCAATCAGGGTCAAGCTGATAGTGAAGGATTCTATGTCATCAAATATGGTGTTCAGACGCAGCAAAAGGATGTTTCCTCGTATCGCTTTTAGACCCAGTCGTGTCCACGCTGCAGGTGCTGCTGGAGACATCAGAGAAGAAAAATGATTCACTGGTTTGTTCTTACCAGGGACACCTGGCAGCTTTGTGAACTCCGGTACACGACGAGTGTGTGGTCCAGCACTGAGCCAGCTTTAGCCCAGACCTGGACCACTCACATTTGGTTCCAGGAGTGTGGATGAGTCCAGTTGATGCTGAAGGTTTATATAATAGTGGAAGTCCATTTTCTGCCTGTTTCTGTGAGGCATTCAACCAGCCGTTTTTCACTGTGCCCTGAGGGGGCCCCACACATTTATTCCGGTAATGCTACAGTTAATCAGAAGCTCCACAGTCCGTCCTTCATCAGAACCACTTGAAACGCCAACCAGATCAAAGTTCTGAGACAATCTAAAATGATCTGAGTCTACTGGCCCGTTGTCATCATCATCCAGTTAAAAGACCACCTGCACAAATTGCTGACAGCGGATCAGTGTCACGCCAATCAATACACTGATCCTTCTTCATTTAAAACCAACAACAAGGAGCAGTGAGAGGTAATGACATCCCACAGTTACCGCGGCGATGCTCAGTCATTGTATATTAACCAGACCGCCTCCTCACAGCCAATTAAACAATCAGACGAAAAGCTCAGAGGAAGTTGGTGACACATGACAGCATTCCAGTGTTTCAGTGACCCCAACAGGTGACACTCAGATGGTGATACAGGTGACACTCAGACAGCTGATACAGGTGACACTCAGACTGGTGATACAGGTGACAGTCCAACAGGTGATACAGGTGACACTCAGACAGCTGATACAAGGCTTCTGCCTTTGTACAGTTGTAGTTTGCTTTGTTTTAGCAGATTATAAAGTACTCTATGTACTGCTGGGTACTATAGTACTGCATCTGTTTTTAGATTTTAAAAGTAACTGAAGCTGTCAGGCTGCTGTGTATCCCCTTTGTGTCACTGCGCACCCAGTTTATTGAGGTAATTACAAAATAAATAGAGGTTATATTAAATCTAACTGGACATTACGTTAACTGTAACTCTGGAATAATTTACCTCTAGTTTGGGGTTAGGGTGAGGGTTAACTCAGTGGGTCAGTGCATGAATGAAGACATGTGCTTTCACTTTGACTAAACTTCACAGTGGGAGGACAGATCGAAGAACTTTCACTCTGTCCATGTACACAAATCCTAAACACTGAATGTTGTGAAACACAAACAGTGTAACGTAATCACAAACTTTTCCTCACCGTAACTAAGTGTCAGAGCTGAAATATTTTTGTGCTTTTGTTGTTGAAACCTGACCAAAGTTGGGACTCGATGGGACTAGAACCACCTTCAGTCAAACAGACTACACAGTGGATTTGTTTCCATGTAGACGTGTCCTTTATTATATTTGGTGACTGTTGGGCAAAGTGTTGGAAATGTTGACATTCAGATAAACTCATTTCAACATTGTGTGACGTGACATTGATTCTCAATTATCTGATCAATCAGTTTCTCCTCCGCAGCCCTAAATGAACCAACTATAGACTACGGCTTCCAGAGGTTACAGAAGGTCATTCCTCGTCACCCCGGAGACCCTGAGAGGCTGCCCAAGGTACCACACACACACACACACACACACACACACACACACACACACACACACGCAATGGTTTTATACAAACAGAGAGAACCTGTGATTGTTCCTGTTTTTTCCATCAGTCTGTGTTCTGGTTGGCTGCTCAGAGTCCTGATAATGATCAGCTGCATCTACTGATTCTACTGTTTATCTACTGTGACTGTGTCTGTCCTGAATACACACAGAAACAGGAAACACACAGAGGGTCTTTGTTCTGTTCAGTTGGTTCTGTGGAGAGAAACCTTACATTGATGTTTCCTAGTGGTGGTCGTCAGGATCTCCATAAAGGGTTAGAATATAATAGAAAATCACTGCTTCCTGGTTGGGGATCACTAGATTGTTTTGAATCTTCAGGCCAGCGAAACATCCAATGGAACATGACAGGGTGATGTCACTGTGATGTAACCAAGACGTCAGAGCAATGTCACTGTTGACAAGGAGTCAAAAACAGCCATAGTGGACATGATAAACCTGATCGCCATCATCACTACAGGTGCAGGGTTAGCGTTAGTTCACATTCTGAAGCATTCTGACATCACAGCCGATTGCCGACAGCCGACAGCCAGCTGATTGGTCAGCTGTGTGCAGGTGAGGACGGCCCTCTCTGACTGAGGTCTGTTTTCACCGGTTGGCGGTCATGGCAGCAAATGTTTGACCATTTGTATAGACAGCTGTGAACAGTTTGGCTCATCTTCTGAACCTTTGTGGGTCCAGCAGCACACAGTGTTCTGCTGTCCACTTACTTCTGGCCATGCAGTTTGTCAGTGTTTGCAGAAGAACTGAAAAACAACAAGTGATACAGTTTGGTGCTTCAAGAGAGAGTGAGAAAAGACAACGTGGACCTGTATCAAGGCCTAGAATGAGTGCTGAAACTCAGGATCAACCAAGTCCTGGACTTGAACATGAAACTGATGCTACTGGATTTGGATCTGAACCTAGATTTGAAACCGTACCTTGATCTTGACCCACTGCTGGACGTGGACTCCAATGTGCACTTGCACTTGGATTTTGGAGTTAGACCTAACACTTGACCTGGTGCTGGATGGTTCAGTATCTGTACCTGGACCAGGGCCTGGATGTGACCTCTTAAATTCACGGGGTGTTGCTGGTGGATCAGTGTGTCTTCTGTCTCCAGCAGCTGCGATGTGAACTGACACACTGTTAGCTCCATAATGAAAACCACATCCCAGCGCATCTTTAATAATTCATCTGTAATGGTTTTATTCAATTACCGCCGCTGCAGTGGAGCCACCTCAGAGTCCCCAACTGCTCCTCTCGGCACACATCTGAAGCAGCGCCACTGATCTGTAAATGCTCACAGACTTTAAGGTCCTGGACCCACTCTGTAAACATCATACCGTGATTTGTCCAACATCACTCCAGAAACGAGTCCTTCAAGAGTCCTGATTTAACCAGGACCTTGTTTGACTTGTTTGTGGTCCAGAAACACTGATATTTGATAAACCGAGAGTTCTGAATACGTTCAGTTTTGTCTTTGGACAAGTTAAAGTCAAATAATATAAGCATGTTTCATTATAACATGTTTCACTATAAACTGGAACATGTCATACTGGAAAACATCTCACACAAATCATCTTCTCAGTTACCGACTCCTGTGACTGTCCTCGACATGGACAACGTCAGTCCTAAACACGGACGAGCTCGGTCCTCGACATGGACGACCTCAGTCTTGGAAGTGAATGACCTCGATCTGCAACATGGACATCTGTCCTCAACGTGGATAGGTTAGGGTTAGGGTTAACCCTTCCATGTTTCCTCTATATGTCAACCACAGTGTCGTCTTTGCTCCATCTGATTGGACCCTAAGTTGTTATTTCCTCAATATGGTTGTCAGTCCACTTTAAGACCCGCCTACTTTAATGCGCTCTCATAGACACTGAGACTGACCAACCTGTGAGCGTCCGTGTTTTAAAGCTGTTTCTATGTAAATGAAAAGACACCGCATTCATCACTGTTAGCTCACACACACACACGCACACACACACAGGTGACTGAATACAAGGTAAGCCTGTTTGTGTGTGAGTTTAAAAGCCCATTGGCAAACAGTGAGGTTGAAAGAGTCAAATCAGGTAATCAGTGAGTGCAGCCATGTGGCAAGAAAGGAGATTGGCACACACACACCATTATGGGTGTGTGTGTTATCAGATTATACAGAGAAATAAGTGTTTTTGCTGTTGTTGCTGTCGTGGTTCAGGAAGATTCCCTCTTATGTCTCCTCAATAGTCCCGCCTCCCCGCGGAACAGAGGCTGGGACTGGGGGGCTGCTGGTGCCGACTGGACCAGAACTGGTTCCCATCAGGTTCAAGCTCATCTACCTGATTCAAGATGTGTTTATGAAGGTTCATTTCCTGATGGATTAGTGTGTGTGTGTGTGTGTGTGTGTGTGTGTGTGTGTGTGTGTGTGTGTGTGTGTGTGTGTGTGTGGGGGGCGGGGGGGGTGCTTTAAAGAATAATTGGTTTCCTCCTCAGTGATGACATCCCAACCTCCAGCTCTATCGCCGTGGTAACCTTGTTAGTGTGTGTGTGTGTGTGAGAGAGAGGTGCTTGTCATCTTACAGCGTAACAATGAAACACTTGTAGTAATAAGGCTTCGTTTGTCACCATAAACACAGAGTGTGTGCGCGCGTGTGTGTGTGTGTGTGTGTGTGTGTGTGTGTGTGTGTGTGAGGGAGCAAAGATCGTCTCCCGCTGTGACACACTTGAACGTCGCTCCGCCTAAACGAGCAGATTAACGTTGAACACACACACACTGATCAGTTAAAGAGTCAAAACGTGCTCAAGGAAAGAAAACGACAGAAGGAAAAGACTGGGAAGAAAGAAAGGAGACCTGAAGAAGAAAAGGAAAGCATGAAGAAAAAATGTCAATGAAAAGAAATAAAAGAAGGGAACAAATATACTGAAAGGGAGAATAGATAGAAACAGACAGGAAAGGAAGAGGAGGATGAAGAAGGGACAGAGAGACGCGCAGAGCGATGGAGGACTGAGGGGGCGGGGTTAATTGGAAAGGAAGTTTGTAATGAAAAGCAGCAGATTAACGGCCAGTGTGTTTAATTAAGATAAAGACTCAACGAAGCATCGTTCTGTTCTGCGGCCTGATTACACACACACACACACACACACACACACACACTGTTTGTTTGGCTCATTGAAGGTAAGTAGTTCAGTGTGTGTGTGTGTTCTGTGAAGTGTAACTGAGCTCTGATTGGTATAAACACTGTGTAACAGCATCAGCTCCAGCAGGTCAACACACACACACCTGTTTTCAACAATGGTGTCCCTGAGTCATGTGACTTCACCCTCACTTCCTGTGACATCAGTGGGTGGGAGTGATGAAGAGGCCGTGACCTTCGTCACAGCAGAAGCACATGATGCCCGTTTTCTCGTCTCACTATGTCTCTTTTTCTTTTCCTGGTTTGACGTAGGTGGCGCCACCTGATGCTGACATCACAGGAGGGGGCGGAGCACGCTCCTGCCTGGCTGTATGTGTGTCTGTAACTCTCCTGCCTGTGTTTCAGGAGGTGCTGCTGAAGAGGGCGGCTGACCTGGTGGAGGCGCTCTACGGGATGCCTCATAACAACCAGGTACCGTTGGCTGCGCCTGTTCAGCCTGTCAGTCTGTGTGCAGGGAATAAGTTCACAGTGTTCCGTGCAGCGGAACAGAAACACTATATCTAAAACGAACTGTGACTCCTGACAGACGTCGTCAGCTCTGAGCGTCACCCACACAGAGTTCGCCCATACGGCCGATTCTGCACGCGGCTTATTTTCCATGATGCACAGCTTACAGGACGTCCCGCCTTCTTCTGGTTTATGACTCAGAACCTCCTGAAACAGGGAGATGCTTTTCTATTCAGCCCATTATCCCCGACACACTTCCCGGCTGCGCGTTAATCACACACACACTCCGGTCCGGTGAAGTGAAAGAGTAACCTTGAGCAGACCTTGTAAACGAATGTAAATCCAGCTGTAGTTATAATGAGAACAGCATCCTGTGTGTGTGTTTAAGGTGAAGCACAATCATGAATCTACAGTTGAACAGTGAAAAAGAACTGAACCTTAAATGGTGACATTCAAAATTACAAGCATCAAACAGACAGACAGACCCGACAGAGGCCAGTTTGACCACAGCGAATCCTTCACCAGGTTGGTTTAATAGTTGAGTTAGCTAACCGGGCCTCTGCATGGCTGCCCGAGCTAGCACCAGCTGTCTAACAGCAGCTACGAGTCCCGTTACCTGTCCCGTTACCTGTCCCGTTACCTGTCCCCCCATGAGCCGGCTCAGCGCTGGATTCTCTCGTCAAACTGGCCTCAGTTTGTGTCTGAAGCTCCTGAGTCTACTGCAATTAGCATCTGTTAGCATCTGTTAGGAGTTACTTCCACAACAAGTGAAGCATCTGTTGATCAGGAAACTCAGTAGACCAGAGAGAGTTCAAGCAGAGCAGCAACAAAAAAAATTGGTGCAAAAATACAAAGACACAATTTTTTGTAGTTTTTGTTGTAAAGTAGGAGCATCATGTGACTTAAAAAGACATTTTTTAGATTCTTCAAACATAAACGTAAGAACGGGATGAACGTGTTCTTGATCTTCCCGGCAGGAGATCATCCTGAAGCGAGCGGCTGACATCGCCGAAGCTCTCTACAGCGTTCCCAGGAACCACAGCCAGATCCCGTCACTAGGAAACACCGCCTCCCACGGCATGATGGGAGTCAACTCCTTCAGTGGACAGCTGGCCGTCAACGTCTCCGACACGACACAAGGTACGGTGACATCACACACTCGTTCTGGAAGTCAGAGCCAATCAACTCGCCTCACACACTAATGTAAGCCCATCCACTGACATGTCATGTGACCCCATCAGACCCAGGATTCTCTGAGCCTCTCTGACAGAAAGTTTGTTGTCACAGTCGACTCAGTGTACCTGAACCCTCCTGTCGCCTGTTTTATCCCCTCAGTTCTGTCTGACAGGTCTTTTAGTATTAACCGTTTCGCAGCAGCGTTCTGGATGGAACCTGACCCGTCACCCGAAGAAGCGTGGCAGCCATTTTTTCCCATTTTCGTCGTTTCAATCAGAACGTCACCTAAACTTAACGAACACCGTCTGTCGCCGCCAGGACTTCCCCCTTCGAGAGCCATAATCGAAAGTTGGTCCTGTTTGTCTCGGCAAACCGATCATCAGAATCAGCATTTTTATGACACGTGTCCTCACAATTTCAGAAACACATGTGAGCTAATCTGAGGGGGAGGGGTCTCGGTCGCCAAGGCAAGAAACAACAGACCAGCTGGTCTATGTTACCGCCGCGACGTTTTGTGGCAGGTTTGTAGAAAACAAAGATGTTGGGAGGCAGCTGAGCTCTGACTTCCTGAAACCACGTGACCATGAGGGTGGTGCTGATGTTAAGTATTGAAACCAGGAACTCTGGTCAGGGTGTCATTGAACTTGTCGTCCTCTTCCAGTTGGTTACAGTCGCAACACCAGCAGCGTGTCGCCACGAGGCTACGCGCCCAGCTCCACTCCTCAACAGAGTAACTACGGTAACACTGTCAGCAACAGCATGAACGGCTATGGCAACACCGGTATGCCGAACCTCGGAGTGGCAACATCCCCCAGCTTCCTGAACGGCTCATCTGCCAACTCTCCCTACGGCAGTAAGTATCAAGGTAAATACTGCTGCTACTGCTACTGCTACTGCTACTGCTACTACTACTATTGCTGCTACTGCTACTACTGCTACTACTGCGGCTGCTACTAATGCTACTGCTACTACTGCTGCTGCTACTGCTACTGCTACTACTACTAATGCTACTGCTACTGCTGCTACTGCTACTGCTACTGCTACTACTATTACTGCTACTGCTACTGCTACTACTGCTACTGCT
>KV751350.1:5434708-5445365 GCA_001698575.1 Mola mola | reverse complement strand
CCCCAGACAGTCAACAGCAGCCGGTACAAACCGGGTTTCAATTCATGACAGAATTATTAACACCAATGTGAAGTTTACAGAAACTAACATAGAGTTTACCAACAGTTCAAGTTATTTTTTGGTACATAATAGTTTATTTATTACAATTTATTGATTTCATACCCCAGACAGTCAACAGCAGCCGGTACAAACCGGGTTTCAATTCATGACAGAATTATTAACACCAATGTGAAGTTTACAGAAACTAACATAGAGTTTACCAACAGTTCAAGTTATTTTTTGGTACATAATAGTTTATTTATTACAATTTATTGATTTCATATTTATTTTATCTGATAAATCTTGTTTTTGATTTTCTTGTTTATCTTTTCTTTTGGTTCATAGACACCAGCACAAGATGGTATCACCATATTTTAGCTTCCCTTTTCGACAGCCAGAGAAGCGGCGGCGCGGCGGCCATCTTTGTATGTGACACGCGTGCAGTTACACTGGTGACATTTGTCTTTCATGATCATGTAAAGGTCACCGGTCGGCCCCCTGCCAAACACACTGCGGCATTATTGGCATCACATTATCACTGTGTGTCAATAAGCTTTACACCTGCTTGCTCATAAACGCCGGTAGTTACCATGGCAACATCGTGGTTAGTCCAGGAGTGCGGTCCACATCGCGACTCTCCTGAGCAGCTCATCCATTTTTTTACATGTCGTCTGATGGTGGCCTGCGGGCAGAAGCATGACGACGTTTGAAGACGCTCAGTGCGACTGTCAGGCTCCGCGGGGAGAATCGTAAACCTGCTGAATACAACAACATCCTGCTGCGTGTGAGAGAGAGAATCCAGCAGAGGATTGAGAGGTTGCCAGTTTGGTTTCTGCTGAGGCGGCGCTCAGGCAGTTAGCGAACACTGTTTATGCTTTTGTCTTCTACAGAGGAATTAATTGAATCTGTGTGTGTGTGTGTGTGTGTGTGTGTGTGTGTGTGTGTGTGTTGTCCATAGATAGCAGTAAAAAGTGCAGTTGAAGTTTTTCATGTGTTAAGAACGAGTGAAGGATTTCCATGTGCATCCGCTGAAACTGTAAGTACTGCATGTTCTGACGGAACATGTTCTGTTCTCTGAAGATGTTCCTCCAGAGGACTCTCAGGGTTTCTCACCAACATTAACAGCATTTTTGAAAAGGTGAATTTAAAAATATTTTAACTTCAAATGTTAAAACACGAACTGACATCTAACCAGCTAACCACATTAAGTCTTTTCTTGTAATACCACAGGTGTTCTTGAGAGGCGATAGCGAGTCTCTGCGGCCTCCAGCGTGCAACACGCGGATGAAGTTACGGACGCTGAAGCTAAGTGACCTTCCTCACCATCCCAAACGTCTGCTCCAGGAAAAAGAGCCCGTTCATGAGCAAAGTCCAGAATAAACCAGAGGAAATATTGTTGTTTCACTGCCTCTGAGTAAAAACATGACATTTGCTGCAGAAATCAATATTTCTTTCAGTCATTATTGTTAATATGGTGGTAAAATAGTTTCCAAACACAGCAACTAGGCAGGTAACCATGAGAGCTGCGCACGTGTGCCACAGCTTGAAACACAAAACTGCAGACAGCTGATTGACCATCCACGTGGGCGATGCCATCAGAATGATCGGCTCAGTCTGACCGCCGTGGACCCCCATCGAGTCTATCCCAAATAAATTCTCTCTCCTATGCGCTCAGGTGAAAGGCATGATGGGAGATCACAGTGTGACTGACTGAAAATCAGCAGACATTTTCGTTTCATTTCGTTTTCTGCCACTTATCCGGGTCCGGGTCGCGGGGCCAACAGTTTGAATCAGCAGGCATATTGGATTAAAACAAGCGGTCAGACCCTGATTTCCTGTAGGCCAGAACCTGATCCAGGACCTTCAGATCCAGACCTTATCTTGCTCCGACACAGTTGAACCCTTCTTATATCTTTAATCTTTGGCTCTTTGAACAATTACACTTTACCTCAACTACCTATCTACACAGTACTCCTTTAGGTACTACAGCATTGTACTGCAGTACTACACTTGTGTACCTAAAGTGTGTGTAACTGTGCTTAATGCTCCCGTTAACGCATCCAGACGCTGACGACCAGCGTAGAACCAGCATATGTATTCATATCACACACAGTCTAATATAATCTCTTCTAACCAAATATGTGCATCCTGTCAATATGTGCTAACCAAATATAGACGTCCTGTTGGAAACAGCTGCTTTAAATAAGAACAGAAGCAATAAACTTTATTCCGATAACATGTTTTGATTCTCTTAAACGCTGCAGCCGCCTCACTGCAATAAGCTTTATTGTGTTCTGGGAGGCGGGTCTATTAGGTTAAACGCCTTCGCTGCAGGCATCTGATTGGCTGAGATGGTCTCCATGGTTACCTGTTCCTGTTCCTGAAGATTCACCTGCCTGGTGGGGAAAAATGGTCATTATTAATTTTCATACAGCAGGACACATCAGCTAATCAGAAGCCACCACTCACTCAGGTGACCTACCTCTGAGATACACCAATAAATAAACCAGAGCATCCTGACACAGCCGGGTAACCTCATCTGTAGCTCCTCCCATCCACTTGTCACAGCCAATCAGTGTGCTTTATCTCTCTCACACAAAAACACACAGTATCACATATGTTTCAGATAACTTGTCAAAGTGAAGCAGCAGAGAGCCCTTGACTGAAAAACACCCGGGTGTCAGACCTGATAGGGGCCCCTGGGGGCCTTCTGGGGCCCTAACGGGGCTGTTTGAAGGTTAAAGTCGAGTCTCACATCTTAGCCGTGATTCATATGTGTGTGTTTGCTTGAAAGATGCTGTGTGTTACGTTTTGTAATAGGCAGGAAGTGTTCAGCACACACACACACACACACACACACACACACACACACACACACACACACACGCTGTGCCTAACAGTCCTCAAGCCCACAGTGGCCCTGCAGTGCATTCTGGGACATCTGTCTGCAGTCATCAGATGCTGCATGCACTGACCAGTACCTGAACACTCCTTATTTACATGATATTCAAGGATCTTCAGGGTTTGGTTGGCTGTTTGTTTGTTTGTTTGTTTGTTTGTTTGTTTGTTTGTTTGTTTATTTGTATGTTTGTTTAGTTGGTTGGTTGGTTGGTTGGTTGGTTGGTTGGCTGGTTGGTTTGTTCTATCGTCAACGTCCAACAAGTAATGTTGCAGCCTTTCAATCTGACAAGACTGACAATAATCTGACAATTATCTAACATAAATCAATAATATAACAGTTCATACGGTCACTTGAGGACACGATGATGGAGCTTTGATGGATGTTGGTCACTATGGCGACAGAAATCTGGTATTCACACACACACACACACACACACACTGCGGTCACCTCTTCCTCCAGGCCTTGTGTGTGTGAATGTGTGTGAGTCTATAAAGAATGACTGCATGACAGATGGCCTCATTTTAAGCACACACACACACACACACACACACACACACACACACACACACAAACACACCGAGCTGTAGATCTGACAGAGTGATAACAGAACCAGTTAAAGGGTAATTACACTCAACCTGCTGCCATTAGGAGGATCTGAGTGTGTGTGTGTTTTACTGCAGTAAATGTCTCAGAGCTGCAGTCGATATAAGTAAAATATAAAAGACACAAGAATGTCTGCGGCTGAATGGTATCATGGGAAATGTAGGAGGGCTTGGAACAGTGGCTAGGTGATCGGACAGTTGATGACATCATTTCCTTTCTGGACAACAGCAAGGTGAGGAGCTCTGACCGACCAATCACGTGTTGAGTTAGAGAGAGAGAGCAGTGTGTGTGTGTGTGTGTGTGTGTGTGTGTGTGTGTGTTCAGTGTAAATATGGTAGAGGGGTAATAAATTCTATAATCTGACAACCTGCTTTCAGGCCAGCTCATTACACACAAACAGTGTTACATTCTGACCAGTTCATCAGGTGAAGTGTCATTTTTCTGTCAATCATCTCCTGAAGTTCTGAAGTGGAAGAATGTCCAATTCAGCTAGTCAGACAGGAGGAGAGGGGGAAGAGCAGATGATAAGGGTTTTTAAAAGAGAAGAGGCAAACAGAGAAGAGAGGAGTAGAGCAGAAGGAGAATGGGGAGTCAAGGAGGCCCAGAGGAGAAGGAGAGAAATAGGAGGAGGAGGAGGAGGAGGGAAAAAGTGGGAGCGAGCAGGCGAGCACAGTCTCCGGAGGAGGCTGAGGAGTCAATCAGATATGACTGCTGATAGATCACAGTGGAGTTAGAGGGTGTAGACATGGTGAGGTCTCTGATCAGACAGGAAGTGACAGGTGCTAACATTATCGCTTCCGCAAGCTCGGTAATGAATCCACCCATCGACCAAAACGTGTTAATAATCTGACGCTAATGGATCTTTGAAATGAAAGTTTCCATACCCGGCCTGTATGTAAGTGTGTGTAAGTTCATTAGCACCTGTTAGCATTAGCGTTCACTGAGCCGAGCTGAGGAAAAGGTTGTCAGTCACACTGTTTTCACTTTCACACACACTGCTCACTTATTTCCCCCTCATCTATTTTCTGCTTCACACAGGAAGGACAAAGAAAATATGGCTGCTGTGCTTTTCTTCCGTAAATGATTTGGTCTCAGTCCTGAACAAAGTACTGCAGTGAATTATAACTTGAGGTACTTGTACCTGTCAGTGCTCTTTAGTGTCTCTTCTGGCAGCCATGTTTGTTTGTTTTCTTGTTGAAAATGTCACTTGAAACTCTTCTTTAAAAGATGCTAACGCTTCCAGCTGTCCCATCAGCCAATCAAACAACAGCTCTGACACGCAGCTGAAGGTTGTTCTGTGCAGTCTCTGCTGGGCTCAGATCAGCTTTATGATCTAAACAAACAAACAAACAAGACTTTATCAATGTTGTTTAAAGCTGTGTAAGTTATGGAATGTGTGATGGATGTGTGTGTGTGTTTGTAACTTTCCCCTCCGGCTGTTGTCTATTAACGAAGGCGGCGTTGCGGCGTTGTTCCTCTAATGAGCCTCATTAGCAGGCTGCCACGGCAACCCTTTAATTTACACACAGATGCCAGATGTAAACAATAACGTTAACAGGCTAGCGGCTGTTAGCGACATGCTACTTGTACACAAAAGAAGTGGATGAGTCAGTGCTGATGCAGAGTCAGCACTTCCATCTGTTCATGTTTGCATTCATAGAGACAGAAACACTCCTCCTGATTGGCTGCAACTGTATGATTGAGGGTGAAGCAGACGATGCGTTCAGGTGTCGCACGTCCTTTGGGAACAGAGATGCCCTGGGTTCCTCCCTGCAGGCAGAACGGCTGCTAATAAGAGTGAGGGGCAAACTCATCTACAGCCTACGATCACGTGAAGCCGCTGAACATCACTGAACATCAATCCCCGAGCGGCTGAGAAAAACCGCAGTACTGAAGTGAAAAAAATTATAATGATGCACTGGTAAATTAAAAGTACTGCAGTACTGAAGTACAAATATTGCATTTCCTCATGAGCCTCATCTGTAAACGTGCTGTGTTCACAGATTGGACTAGTGTGCACTTTTTGAAAGTTTCCCTTTTTTAAAGTATTTCTGTCTCTTAGTTGATCACTTCAACTGATCAGTAAAGTCAGAGTCACAATATTTTTACAAGTTTTTAGTCAGCAGTACATGAGAAAAGTTCTTTGTATTAATGACGATGTTTGCCCTGCCGCTTCTTCTTTTTCTAACCTCTAACTTTTTATCTTTTTCTTCTCACATTAATAATCTCATCACTGACTGTGTGTGTGTGTCAGATGATCACAGTGTTAACATGTAAACTGGTTTAATCAAAGAGCTCAGCAGGAGGTGAGAGAGCGAAGAGGAGGCTAATTAAGGGAAGAGTCTCTTCATCTCTTTCACACTAACACGCTCACACATACACACACACACACTTCACTGCAATGATGTCAACCATCGAGGCAATTAGGCGGGCTGAGGGCGAGCGAGCACTGAGATACTGGGCAGATAAACAGAGAGAGAGAGAGAGAGAGGTATAAAGTGTGTGTCAGTTTTGGTATTAATTAGTATGTTTCTGTTACTGAAGAGTCTGCTGGGACTGTGTGTGTGTGTCAGACCCTGATAATAAGGCTTCAGGCAGGGAAACAGCGTGTGCTTCTTTGTCTCTGCAGTAGTGGAAAAATCCTTCGCTGCAGTAAAAATACTACATGTATGCGGAGTAAACGTGTTTAACTGTCACGTCTGCTGTGTGTGTTCTTCCACTGTGAGGCGTCACGAGCGCATGACGTCACTGTTGGTTTCTGATGTGAACAGAGTTTGTGAATTTGAATTGTTCATTGCTGGCAACATGCAGTGAAAAAAACACAATGAGAACACAATGACAATATAATGAGAACGTGATGAGAACATGATAACAATGTGATGAGCATTCTCTGAGAACACAGGGAAAATATCAAGAAAGTGCATTGCAAATATGATGAGAACGTAATGATATTGTGGTGAGAGTACTATGAGAACATAATGAGGAAATGATGAGAACATGATGAAATTGTGGTGAGAATTTGATGAGAACATTATCAGAATGTGATGAGAATTTGATGAGAACATTATGAGAATGTGATGAGAATTTGATGAGAATATTATCAGAATGTGATGAGAATTTGATGAGAACTTTATGAGAATGTGATGAGAATTTGATGAGAACATTATGAGAATGTGATGAGAATTTTATCAGAATGTGATGAGAATGTGATGAGAATTTGATGAGAACATTATCAGAATGTGATGAGAATTTGATGAGAACATTATGAGAATGTGATGAGAATTTGATGAGAATATTATCAGAATGTGATGAGAATTTGATGAGAACTTTATGAGAATGTGATGAGAATTTGATGAGAACATTATCAGAATGTGATGAGAATGTGATGAGAACATTATGAGAATGTGATGAGAATTTGATGAGAACATTATCAGAATGTGATGAGAATTTGATGAGAACTTTATGAGAATGTGATGAGAATTTGATGAGAACATTATGAGAATGTGATGAGAATGTGATGAGAATTTGATGAGAATGTGATGAGAATTTGATGAGAACATTATCAGAATGTGATGAGCATGCAGCTAATATCAGTTAATTTAGAATGTAGCGAGAACATGATAACAATGTGATGACAATTTGATTAAAATTCAATGAGAACATGGGGAAAATGTTGTGACCATGTGTTGAGATTTTGATGCGAACATGACGGGAATGTTCTGGTTGTTGGTTTCTCTGCAGCTCATCCACATCCACGCTAGCACTGAGGGAAAGATGGCCCACGCGATAGAGGCGGGGACAGGAGTGAATGTTTGAGGGCTTCTGGTCCACTGAGGACCACACAGGTGTCTGTGGTCCTCAGTGACGCTCAGTGACGGCGGTCTGATGTAAATGAAACGTCTGATTGGACGAGTCGTCTGTCCTCCACCTCACACTTTAACGTGCTGTTAATGAAGCGCTGCAGGCCAACGCACCACGTTGTGTGCGCGCGCTGAGCAGTTTCCATTATCTGGCTCTCATCACCTCATCTCCACCAGAGATCCTGACTGGACATCAACCTGTCAATCACAACATCCTCTCACTCCTCAGCCTGCCTGCCTGTCTGCCTGTCTGTCCACTCAAACAGGTTGACGTGGAGGCACACGGACAGATGTAAGTGGATAACTGTCGATCTTCACCATTATTCCCTCCTGACAGGAATACCAATGATCTTTGAGTGTGTGTGTATGTGTATGTGTGTGTCAGGGGACTCGCAGCAGACTGTTGAATATCATCAGTATTCAGAGACGGACGACTCGTCTCTGCAGTTATTTCCTCCAACAGATCTCAGCGCTGGAACACACACACACACACACACACATATTATCGGGGTGATGTGATTGGAGGCGTGTCCGTCCCGTGTCTCTAACTTTCTGCCGTCAGAGTAGAAATGTAGTAGAACTCAGTCAGGTCAGCTGACTCCACTGATGGCTGACTTCGCTGTCTGCGATGTCACGGTCCGGTTTTGTTCATGTGTCTGTTTGTTAGGGTCAATCTGTGTTTCCCGTTTCATTTTGAAATTCTATTGTGTCTTATTCCCCATGTCCTGTCAAGTCTTGTTCCTCAGGTGTGTGTGATTGTTTCTCCTCCCTAATGTGTCTCACCTGTGTCTAATTGTCTCCCTCTCCCTTGTGTATTTAAACCCCACCTTCCTTCCCTCTTGCCCAGATCGTCTTGTCTTCCTAGTGAGCAGTCTAGCGTTTATTCTTTGTGAGTTCCTTGTGTTTTGATCATTGTTTCGTATCTCGACTACTGAGTTTGCCTGTCCCTTAAACTGTACCTTTGCTATCTAGTTAGATCTCCCGGTATCGACCTATTTCAGTAAAAACGATTTTGATTAAGAACCCCCCCGCGTGTCTCTGCATTATTGAATCCTCCAGAGCCGGTACCTGATATGCGAGCGCTCAGCCTGTGGTGAGAGTCTCAGCTCTGTGATTGGCTGAAAGTGAAATTCATTCTGGGAGTCATAGTTGGCGTGGCCTGTGAACGCTGAACAGTGTGTCGTTAAATAGGAGGGTCTGATCTACGGGGGGCGTTCCTGTCTCCTGCTCCTCCTGTCGCTCAGCAACCTCGCCTGCTGCAGCGGACAGTCTATTTGGTTTTTTTTTAACTAGCTTAGCTTAGCTTAGTTTTAATGTTGTTAACTTTTGTATCATCGCTGCTGAGACACACTTTTATCTTTGGAATAAAGTGTCATTGCCACCAATGAGCAATTAATTATGGGATAGGGATAGGGAACAATTAGATCCATCAAGGCTGACGCCAGCCCACAATTCAGTGCAGGAGAGAAGAACATAGCATTTTTGGCTGCGTATGAATGAGCGTTCAGACCAGGACGACAAGCAGCTCCGCGATGACGCATTCGTTCGTCAGAAGGACGACGCCCCGAAACGGAGACGGCTTTCATCAAAAATATTTCACCACTGATGGGATGACTCGGCATTTCCACGTGATGACTCATCAGCAAAATATCTGATCAGTTTTATACAAACTCACAGTAATCCTGCAGTCTGACGAGAACAAGACCAGAGAGCTCGCACGCTGTGTTTGTTTGGACTCGCTGCAATTAAAATATCAAACACACACGCGCGTAGGTGTGAAGAGTGTGTTCGAGGTGCACAGGGGGACGGAGCTCTGAAGTGAGGTTGTGAGGTCGTGCCCTTGTCCTATTTATGTGTGTGAGACCCTCTCAGCTCAGTCCGTTATCATACGGATGCTGTGGACGTGCGGCAGCCATCTTTGTTTGGGTCAGTGCTGCGGACCGTCAGCTGCAGCAGAGAGGCGGACCTGAGGCTGTGTCCTGTATTTGGAACGTCTGGACCAGTTGTCAGGGTTCTTCAGAGAGCATGGACCACACAGAGCAATCTGGGACCAGGTCCCGAGGGCTGGCCTGGTTCTGGCCTGTGGAGACCAGAACAGAAGGAAGCATGTGAAATTTGTCTTCATACGGCTGCTCTGGAACACGCCCACACTTCCTCTAAGAATGTTCAGTTTAATCACACTGGTTTCTTCGTGTTCTCCGTGTTCCCCGTCATGTGTGTCAGCGATGGCAACAGGAAATCACATTTTCTGTATTTCAGACTTGAGGGTAAGTGTTGAGATCTGTGTTTGCTGGTTTTGTTGTTGTGACGAAAACTGTGAAATATTTTAATGAACAACAATAAAATCTAACAGAATCCACCACACCTCCTCCTCCTCATCACTCTCATTTCCTGCCCCTGCCCTAATTCTCTGAATATTAAACACCTCCTCACCCCCCCTCCCTAGTGACCAATGTCTTTAACTGGGCCTCCCCCTCCATCCCATACCACAACCTCTGCTGCTCCTGCTGTTGCCATGGTGACAACAATCCTCCAGTGATTAGTTTTAATCATCACCATGGCAACACCATCAGTACCAGTGTAGGAGACGAGAGGAGGAGGGCGGAGGTGGTCGCACGGATGTGGTTCTTTGTCCTGGTCCTGCTGGCTCCCCTCTTTGTCTCTGACGTGGTTCTAAAGTTTCTCCCCTTCGTCTCCAATGTGGTTCTAAAGTTCCCCTTCTTTGTCTTTGATTTTATTCTGAAAGTTGTCCTCTTTGTCTCCGAAGTGAACTGTACGGACTAACATCCTGATTCCAGGAAACCAAGTTCTGTCCAGAACGTCCCTCCTTGTGGGCTTTCACTTGCCTCGGCCACATCAGTTTGGTGCTATGGAAGAAACAGCTCTGCTGCAGAACCTCCAGGCTGGAACAGCAGAACGTTGTGAAAACATTGTCACACGTAGGTTGGAGCCCTGTTCTGCTTTGTCCAGTGTTGGTTCTTTGTGGTTCTTGTGGAGACGGACTAGTACTTGCCTGGTTCTGCGGTTCTTCTCTCTTTTTGGCCTGTTTGAACTTGAGTTTAATTTTCTCCCCTCTTCTTCTTCTGTGACATTTTATGAGGAGCTCAGCGTGAAAATAACTCTCAGTTTTTTCAGTAATTCAGGAAACCTTTTCACAAGCTGGTTAACAAGAAAGTGAACAATCCCCCAGTGGTTCATACATACACACACACACACACACACACACACACACACACACACATGCCTCCATAAT
>KV751350.1:5409719-5428931 GCA_001698575.1 Mola mola | reverse complement strand
GAGAGAGACAGAGAGAGAGAGAGAGAGAGACAGAAAGAGAGGGAGAGAAAGAGAGAGACAGAAAGAGAAAGAGATAGAGAGAAAGAGAGACAGAAAGAGAGAGAGAGACAGAGAGAGAGAGACAGAAAGAGAGAGAAAGAGAGAGAGAGACAGAAAGAGAGAGAGAGAAAGAGAGAGACAGAAAGAAAGAGAGCGAGAGAGACAGAGAGAGAGAGAAAGAGAGACAGAAAGAGAGAGAGAGACAGAGAGAGAGAGACAGAAAGAGAGAGAAAGAGAGAGAGAGACAGAAAGAGAGAGAGAGAAAGAGAGAGACAGAAAGAGAAAGAGAGAGAGAGAAAGAGAGACAGAAAGAGAGAGAGAGAGAGACAGAAAGACAGAAAGAGAGAGAGAGACAGAGAGAGAGACAGAGAGAGAAAGAGAGAGAGAGAGAAAGAGAGAGAACGAGAGAGAGAGACAGAAAGAGAGAGAGAGAAAGAGAGAGAGAGAGAGACAGAAAGAGAGAGAGAGAGAGAGAGAGTCTCTGGTCCACATTCAGAACCGGGCCCTGATCCAGATTCAGACCCGGGACCTGGTCCAGATTCAAACGGCCTTGTTCCAGATTCAGACCCGGGACCTGGTCCAGATTCAAACGGCCTTGTTCCAGATTCAGACCCGGGTCCTCAGGGACAGAGGCTGTGCTCTTGTTGGGTCCGGATCCTGGATAAAGTTGGACTCCTCAGGTTTCTCAGAGGCTCTAGGCAGAACAAACCGTCCAATCAGATCATCTCACAGCTTCGGCTCAGCCAATAACATCCTGTAATCCGACACCTGAGGATTAGCGGAGCCACTTTATCCCGTGTGTGTGTGTGTGTGTGTTAACAGGATACAGGCTCTCTGTTGCCGGGCGGATTAGCAGCTGTATTTGTTTCCAACTTCAACACTTCAGATCGGAGTGTCTGCATGTTTGTCGTCACGCACACACACATCACCCGGCTCAGGTGCTCCTCACCCTCCCCTGGTTCTGGTTGATCTGCTGCAAATGGCTCAGGTTCTTTGTACATCCAGGACCTGTTCCAACAGTCTCTCACACTGTGTGTGTGCGTTCATGTATCGGAGCTAATGGGAGTCTGCTGACATAAATTCACCTCTAACGGACGTTTTAATGCAGCGAGGCTGCTGCAGTATGAAGCTGTAATAGACTGAAAACACAGACAGACTGAGCTACTTTTCACTCTGAAACAGCTGAAACAATTATTGCGTAGAAAGAACAGAGTAGAATATGTAGTAGGGCAGCAAGAGGAAAATGTATGTAGAAAATGTAAAACATGGAACATGTAGAACATGTGGTGGAGCATGTAGTAAACAACACACTGCTACCCTGCTCAGTAGGAGTACCACAGGTTCTGTAGTGGGCCCACTGGTTTTCAGTGCTCTCCTGTCTGTTTGCGGTGAAGCTGAATTAAAGAAGTTTGCAGATGACTCTGTGTTGTTTACACAAAATGCAACTTTGAGAAGATTGTTTCTTAATTTACTCTGTACAGTTTGTAAAAGCCCAGTGAGACAATTTGCAATTTACGTTTTTGGGGTATACAAATAAAATTTCGAAATTTGATTTGATTTGATTTATTTTACCAGAAGATACAAAGTTAAAAACTGTCCTGACATTTGAATAGATAGGCAAAAAATGTACGAGTTAAATATTTGCGATTAAGTCTTGACCCAACTCTTGGCTTTGTAGGATTTTTTTAAAAAATTGAGTAATACACTTGGATGCAACCTCACAAATTTTAGACCCATAATACGTGTCTTCGATTAGAACTGCAGAACGCTCTTGGATGAGAAGCAAAACGTATCTAGGATCTACAGAAGTCCAGTTGCCTTCAACTTAAACACCAAGACTACCATGACCTGGATGACTGAGAATCTTCACATATATATTAAATATCATCTAAATGTATTCATTATTCAATATTGTCAACATTAAAAACAGCAAATAGTCATACCTTTCATTATAGGCAGTAATGTTTGCACTTTTAAAGTTCTGCAATTTCTTAGATATTTCACACAAATAAGTGATGGGATGAAATGATGTTATATGTGTAAAACTAACTTTGACAGAACATGATGATGATAATAATAACAGTGCAGCATGTAGGTATGTTGCTGATACAAACCAGAGCAAACTGCAAACAAAGAGAGCTGCTGTCTGAGTGCACGAGTCTCTGAGGAGAGGGGGAGGGGGTGACGGTAACACAGTGGATATGTGAGAGAAGAAGAAATGGAGGAAGTCTTTTTAAAGTGTGAGAGATGTGTGTGTGTTTGTGTGTGTGTGTGTGTGTGTGTGTGTGTGTGTGTGTGTGTGTGTGTGTGTGTGTGTGTCGGAACAGGCTCAGCGCTCCCCCTGGTGTTCAGAAACAGAACAACACAGCAGCGTTTACAGTTACAAATGAAAAAAATAGATTAACTGCAATTTAAAAGGAACAATAATATTAATAACAATAATAACAGTGGAATTACTGAACAATAAGTGGAAAAACATGTGTGTCTTTAAACTGTTGTTGTGACAGCTTTTAGTGTAATAATATAACTTATATTTTAATCAAATGTAATAAAACATAAATGAAATTAATTTTTGATCAATGATCAATGACCACAATGATTACAAGACGATGAATCTGAAGTTGTTCAAATATGAAATTAAGATCCTGATTAACGTTCAGACCTCGTTAAGGAGACCCGACTGACTAAACTGTTTACGTAAACAGTTTCAAAATTGATTGATCGGTTGATTGTTGCTGTGTTTGCTCGTCATCAGAAACATTAAAAGCCTTCACTGGCCCCCCCCTTCCTCCTCTTCCTCCTCTTCCTCATTGTCTCTCGTCCATCTTCCTCCTCTCAGTAAAATGACATTTGGAGCAGCGGGGTGAGAAAAGCAATCTGCCTCCCTCCCTGGAGAGAGAGAGGGAGCGAGGGAGGAGATGTAAATGTAAAAATGAATGGAATAAAAGAAAAGAGTAGGAGGAGAAGAGGGAAATCTTTCTTTCTTTCCACAGTCTCTCTCTCTCTCTCTCTGTCCTTGCTCGACCTAATGCATCTGTGCGTGTGTGTGTGTGTGTGTGTGTGTGTGTGTGTGTGTGCTGAGGCATGTCCCTCTCCGATTGGCTAATGAACAGGAAAAACTCTCAAACAGCTCAGTTAGCACTGGCAACGTTACATTGGTTTGTCAGCTAATAGCTACTAACAGCTAACGATAGCAATGTGAGGATAGTTACAACTTGAAACCAGTCTCTCAGATAGCATTTCAGCTAACGATGGCGATGTTGCATCAGTCCATCAGAACTGGACAAAACCAAATGGAAGAAAATACGAACAACTCAGATCAGCTCAGCTGGTGCCCGTGATGCCTTTTCCTGAACATTTCCGGTTTGATTCAACGTCAAAAGTTAGCTTCAGTTTTTCTTGCTGCAGCCCGTGTGTGTTCTGAGTCACTGAAGCTGGTTCTGACAGAATGTTTCGGGTTTGAATCAAGCTGAAGACGAGTGAACGTTTGTCGGGACGCTCGTCTTTTATCTGCGCTGCCTCAAATGTCTCCTCCGGGACAAAAATCCAAAATCGGCATCTTGTTTTCCCTCTGTCTGAGTTCGCGGACTCTTATTTCCTGCTCTGGTGCCCCTCCCCCAAGATCTGACGTGATTTGGGTTCAGCTGAGGAGTGACGGAGGAAGACGGAACCCTGCCGGAGGTCAACTAGTGTTCCTTTCAAAGCCGCTGGGAACGCCGGCGTCCTCTTGTTAGCTATTAGGTGGGAGAACTTGTTCCCAACACCAGGTCATGGTCACTGGATCCAGGTCCTGGTTGCGGTTCATTGATCACATTCAGGCCCCAAGGACAAACTCAAGGAAGGAATCATAATTTGACAAAATGAGTTGCATGTTGGTGCATGTCCCATGAGACTTGGCACACACATCAGTCGCTGTGACCATTTTTATCTGGGTGTAGCATAATGTTAGCTTAGCATATGTCAGCGGCGGTGTTTGACAAACATGAAGGAAGTTGGAGGGCCTTGGTATCCTGTTCAGAGGGTTACGGTCAGGACAACACTCACTTCACTGACTATCGCATCTTTGGGTTTTTGGGACGATACTTTGCATGAACTCACGGTTTTGTTTTTGCGCCGTCATTCTCCATCAGTTTGTTGTGATTTCGTGTCGATTGGTCGGACACTTTTTCAAGATGACCTCTCTGTTTGTCGGATGACAGCCAGTCCTGAAATACTGATACTGAAATTGTTCTTGCTCGACGTTGTGCACGAGTCTCCTTGTAGCTTTGGATGTGATTTTTCCTCTCTTCCCTCAGTTTCCTGTTTGGAATATTGTTTCACCATGAAACAGGAAGTGTCATAACTCCACTGTTCCTTGTCCGACCTGGACCTGAACACAAGCGCCTGACCCGATATATATAGCCATGGCGCCCCCTACTGGCCACGGGAAGTAGGTTTTAACCAGGAATGCGGGGGGGGGGCTCAGCTGTCATTGGTTAACATGTTTTTAATGAATTCATGTCTCGTTTCACACTCCTGCTCAGGCGCCACCTCCCCGCCGTTGCCGAAGTGAAACGATGTGTGTGTAACTCAGAAGTTGGTGTTCCGTTTGATGGGCTGTCACTATGGCAACAAAGTGTTTAGGGGGCGCTCCATCGATCGCTCCTCGTCAATACGTGTTTTCTTCTTCTGCGGTTTGTTCTTCGTGTTTGTTCAGCCGACCGCGACACATCAAACTTTGACAACCGAGAGAGAGAGTGCGAGTGTGTGCTGACCCATGAACTGCTGATAAGGAAGTAGACTGTGTATTTCCTATTAACGTTTATCATTACTTGACTCAGTCGTTCGTAGAGTGTTTGTGTACTGTTTGTGTTTGATCACCATGGTTATTTATGTATGTGTGTGTGTGTGTGTAAAAATGGACGTGATGATTCTGACTGAGGAACGCGCAGAGTGTGTGTGTGTGTGTGAGTTTGAATCTCATTAATGGGTTTGTGTGAAGCTGTTTCTGCTGCTTGCAGCCATAATTAAGTCTCTGTTTGCTTTCTATGTAAAACACTGACGCTATTGACATCTGACACACACACACACTGTGTTGTGCTGCGTGAGCAGTTTGTTGCTTCATAAATATGATTCTCTGTTTTCTCCTGATTGGCTTTTCTACAGCAGCCGCGACGAGGGAATTATTGATCGATTTACTCACCAGCTGGAAAATAACAGAGAATAACAGAGAGAGATAATATTATACAGCAAAACAACAACCTGACCCATCAAAGTCATCATGTATACACAATTGTCACTGCACCACATCCCCTGTGAGTCAGGCTCAACTGCAAGCCACTAAAACCCGACACACCACAGCTGGAATATGTGGGCAGTTTACTACAGGAGGATGATTAACCCTTAATTACAGAGAGAGAGAGCGAGAGAGAGAGAGAGAGAGAGAGAGAGAGAGAGAGAGAGAGGGAGAGGGAGGGAGGGAGAGGGAGGGAGAGGGGGGGAAAGGGAGGGAGATGGGGAGGGAGAGAGAGAGAGAGAGAGAGAGAGAGAGAGAGAGAGAGAGAGAGAGAGAGAGAGAGAGAGAGAGAGAGAGAGAGAGAGAGAGAGAGAGAGAGAGAGAGAGAGAGAGAGAGAGAGAGAGAGAGAGAGAGAGAGAGAGAGAGAGAGAGAGAGAGAGAGAGAGAGAGAGAGAGAGAGAGAGAGAGAGAGAGAGAGAGAGAGAGAGAGAGAGAGAGAGAGAGAGAGAGAGAGAGAGAGAGAGAGAGAGAGAGAGAGAGAGAGAGAGAGAGAGAGAGAGAGAGAGAGAGAGAGAGAGAGAGAGAGAGAGAGAGAGAGAGAGAGAGAGAGAGAGAGAGAGAGAGAGAGAGAGAGAGAGAGAGAGAGAGAGAGAGAGAGAGAGAGAGAGAGAGAGAGAGAGAGAGAGAGAGAGAGAGAGAGAGAGAGAGAGAGAGAGAGAGAGAGAGAGAGAGAGAGAGAGAGAGAGAGAGAGAGAGAGAGAGAGAGAGAGAGAGAGAGAGAGAGAGAGAGAGAGAGAGAGAGAGAGAGAGAGAGAGAGAGAGAGAGAGAGAGAGAGAGAGAGAGAGAGAGAGAGAGAGAGAGAGAGAGAGAGAGAGAGAGAGAGAGAGAGAGAGAGAGAGAGAGAGAGAGAGAGAGAGAGAGAGAGAGAGAGAGAGAGAGAGAGAGAGAGAGAGAGAGAGAGAGAGAGAGAGAGAGAGAGAGAGAGAGAGAGAGAGAGAGAGAGAGAGAGAGAGAGAGAGAGAGAGAGAGAGAGAGAGAGAGAGAGAGAGAGAGAGAGAGAGAGAGAGAGAGAGAGAGAGAGAGAGAGAGAGAGAGAGAGAGAGAGAGAGAGAGAGAGAGAGAGAGAGAGAGAGAGAGAGAGAGAGAGAGAGAGAGAGAGAGAGAGAGAGAGAGAGAGAGAGAGAGAGAGAGAGAGAGAGAGAGAGAGAGAGAGAGAGAGAGAGAGAGAGAGAGAGAGAGAGAGAGAGAGAGAGAGAGAGAGAGAGAGAGAGAGAGAGAGAGAGAGAGAGAGAGAGAGAGAGAGAGAGAGAGAGAGAGAGAGAGAGAGAGAGAGAGAGAGAGAGAGAGAGAGAGAGAGAGAGAGAGAGAGAGAGAGAGAGAGAGAGAGAGAGAGAGAGAGAGAGAGAGAGAGAGAGAGAGAGAGAGAGAGAGAGAGGGAGGGAGAGAGAGAGAGGGAAGAACTCCTAAATACGACATGTCCTCTATGGAGGAAGAAGACACTGAAGCATCAGGGGTAGATTCACCCACGTCAGAGATGGCTGAGTTGGTCCAGTGGCTCCTCAGCTCACAGACCTGGAGAATTTTGGACCAGATGTGCTCCAGTTGTTGATGAGTCAATCTGATGAACTTCAGCAAAGTTCATTCCAGGATTCTGGTGAGGCGGTACTGACTTGATCTTTACCTGTGCAGGGAGTTTTTAGGGGTTTCCTGACAAGTTTAAGTGTTTTGTGGTCCTGATCTTGATGAAGGGAGGGCTTTCCAGTGAGTCCAACATCAGTGACCATGTGATATCCAGCACTTCCAAGACTGAGGCCATGGTCCTCTGCTGGAAAAGGCTGGACAGCTCCCTGTGAGTTGGCCGTGAACGGTTCTTCAACCAAAGCTTCGAGTTCAAGTGAGCTGGGTGGATTTTTCAGTTCCCGCCCCCACAGTTCCCATTGCTTCTCCAGAGTTACTCCAGATCTTAGACATCTGGACGGTAATAGAGGTGCTGCTCCCCACATGGAGGCCGGCCAGTTTGGTTGTTCCAGGTCGTTCTGAAAGCATTTTTCCTAGTTCCCCCTTGTTTTGGACCCAGAGACATGGAGAGGTTTAGAACCAGAAGTTGCTGGAGGGATTAAACAGGGATTAACCAAAAACGTTGTTGAGGAGAGGAAGATTTTAGCTGGATGGATGGATGGATGGATGGATGGATTTTTCTCTGATTTCTTTTAGACCCATCACCCTTACTGATGTTTAGAGGTCAAAGTTCTGGATCCTTGATGGCTTCTGTGTTCCTCGTCCGTGCCCTGCTCGGGGACACATCAGGTTTGGTTCTCTGAGCGGAGAACTGAAATCAGAAGGACTCAATGTGAAACATGAAAACCATCAACAGAACCGCAAAAACAGAGAGCTCATATATAACACACACGCACACACACTGTTTTATCTTCCATTTGTTTAAATGATGTTCAAACTGCCGTCTCAGCATAAAGTTACTGCTCTTTAGCTCCTCTGCTGATTTAATCCTCACCTCCTCCTCCTCCTTTATCTCTCTGTCTGTCCGCCGCCCCCCCCTCTCTGAAATGACTCTTAAAGACTTCCCACTCGACTAAGTCCCTCTCTCTTTGCTGCCGGCACTTCATTGGTCGGCAGCTGACATTTTGTTAGACGTCGTTAAGGCCGGCGGCGCCATAAAGCAGCCGAGGGTGACAACTTCCACCCTGCCGGGGAGAGAGCCCGGAGCGCGCAGTTATACTTTTTATTTAAGGTCTCGATTAAACCTTCTTTTCTGTGCGACTAATCAATTTTCATGATAAGAGCTCCATAAAGTTAATATCACACACAAGAGCCATGTGTGAAGAGGAAGAACTCGCAGCTCTACCTTCTGGTAAACCTGTTCCACGTGTTCTTCAGGGTCACAGCGGAACAGTGACCACGCACATCAACTCAAGATCTCACAGACACTCTGACAAGTTCATCAAAAATCCTCGCCGACTCCTAGAATCCTCTCAGTTTCTCTTAGAACCTCCATGACAACTTGTCTGCTTGACTGCTAGAACCTTCTCAGTGACACCAAGAACCTCTTCTAGAACCTCTTCAAGATCCCATAGCAACTTCCAGAATCCTCTTAGTTGCAACTAAGTTTAGAAACTCATGAAACCTTCTCAATGATGCAAAGAATTCAACAAAACTCCTCAGAAACTTCTCCCTGCTCAAGCCAGAACCTCGACTAATGAACCTAATGACTTGTAGAACCCAGTAAGTCCTAGAATCTCCTGCAAGGGTCCTTAAATGAGTTCTTGTATCTCATTAATGGCCTCTTTTAAAAATAGAGAACACAAAGAATTTATCAAAGATCCTTAGAACCCTTTCAGTGACACCTAGAACCCAACCATTGACTTCACTGACTCTTAGGACCACCTCAACAACTTCTAAAACCTCCTTATTGAGTCTGAGAACCTCCTCACAGTCCTCTAAAGGACTTCTTTCACCTAATGCACCGACACTGAAGAACTCGTGGGAATTAATAGATGATCCAAAGGACCTTTTCACTTCTACAATCTCCATAATGACATCTGGAGACGTGAAAGAAATCAGTGACTCTGAGAACAACCTCACAGACTCTGAGAAGCTCCTGATAACAACGCTTCTCCAAGAACCCAGAGAAGGCAGACAGACTGTGTGTTCTGCTGGAGAACCCACAGGTGCATAAAAACAGGAAAACAGATGATCCTGATGTTTCGCTCTCAAAACTGTTTTACATCACAACTTGTGAATCAACCGTCTGACTGACGGCTGGGGGCGGGGCCTCATTAAACCTCTCTCTGATTGGATGTTGGATGTTGGATGTTGGAGTGCCGACTGCAGCTTTAACAGACACACACACTGATCGGTCTGTTAGCCACCGAAACTAATAACACACAGTGACAGGTTGACAGGTTGTGAGTTGGAAACCAGCAGAGCAGCAGGGAGGTCAGGCTGGGTTAAAAGGCTGTGTGTGTTTTCAGTTTTCCCTCACAAAACCTCAAAAACATGAAAAAACACGCTGGCTCCGGAACCAACAGAATCCGTCGTGCCGGACGTCATTGTTCTCTGTGTTCGTCCGGCTAACGGCTAACGGCGTTCGTGAAACTCTCCGGCGGTCACCCCTTTTTCTGAGGATCCCTTCATCCTTCTGGCCGCCTGAAGTCTTCCCATCATGCCTCTGTGCAGCGGCCGGAGCGCGACCTTCAGCAGCACCTCCGAGGACAAAGTGCTCGTTGAAGGAGCCGTCGGGGGGCCGACAGACGGAGATGGACGGGGGGAGAGGCACAAATCCATTCAGAGACGTTAATAAAATCAAAGAGCCTGATATGATCAAGCATGAAGTACATCACAAAGGTAATGTGAATTTAAGCTCGGATCCTTTCATTATCAAACACCGAGAGCGGCGCTCGGCGGCTCGGCAACGCGGCGAATTTATGAGGCCAACTTCCTCAATCTAATAGAAGGATTCAGGTGTTACTAATGGACGGGAGAGGGAGGTAATAGAGGAGAGAGAAAGCTAATGTGGAGTGATGGAGACGCCGCCGGAGAGAGAGAGATGAAGACAGATGGAGAAGAAAGTTAGAGACAAACCGAAAAGAACAAAAGAAAGGCAGGAAGAAGAACGTGTGACACGACGCCACGACGACCCAACTGTTGACAGAAGAAGAAGAACACAAGCGCAGGAACCCTGCATGCAGGATCTGTCCTCTGGCGCCTCCATCAGGACAGACCTCACATGTTCCTGCTGGTCAGACTGAGAACTGCAGTGCAGTCTGCAGCCTGCAAGCGGCGCTCTCAGGACGTTAGGCCTGAGTTCATGAGTGCATCACTGAGGCCCTGTTTACACGACAATGTTTGCGGGTGAAAACACAAAACTTAAGTTGTGTTTTGGCCGTCTGTCTACACGAGAACGGCAAAGAAAATGGAACAATACGGAAACGGGCTCCAGAGTGTAAAGATTCTTTCCGTCTTCGTCTCCGTGTGGGCGGGAAAACGCAACATTTGAAAGGTTCAACCAACGAAGGTTTCACTCTCTGTTGTACCCACGTTTTTTTTTTTTTTTTATTGCCCCGACAAAATTGTTACAGATGGGCGTGTTTTAGTTCATGACAACACTACACCGCCAACCACTGGCCTGGCAGGTGTACTACAGTGTTTCTGCTGTTTCCTGCGGCAGTGAACTATTTGAAAACGAAACAGCACGTTGTCGTGTAAACGAGGCCTTAGAACGTGGACACGGTGAGAGCGCTCAGTCTTCCGTGTCACAAAGCGCTTCCACGCGGAACGCCGTCAAAACTGACACCACAAGCTCGGTTCTGACTCGTTCTGTAACACTTCGATCCACAGACGTTTCAAATCCATCAGACTGAGAAAGTTAAAAATCTGTGTCGTCAGCGTGTCAAATCTGTGGGCGGGGCCACAGCAGGAGGAAGGTTGTGCTTGTGTGTTTGTGTGCGTGTGTTTGTGTCTGTGTGTGCGTGTGTGTGTGTGTGTGTGTGTGTGTGTGTGTACGTGTATGTGTGTGTGCGGGTGTGTGTGTGTGTGTGTACGTGCAGCTGTGCATGTGTGTGTGTGTGAGTGTGTGTTTGTTTCATGTGTGCGTGTGTGTGTGTGTGTGTGTGTGCGTGTGTGTGCGTATACGTGTGTGTGTATGTGTGCGGGTGTGTGTACGTGCAGCTGTGCGTGTGTGTGTGTGTGTGAGTGTGTGTTTGTTTCATGTGTGCGTGTGTGTGTATGTGTGCGGGTGTGTGTACGTGCAGCTGTGTGTGTGTGTGTGTGTATACGTGTGTGTGTATGTGTGCGGGTGTGTGTACGTGCAGCTGTGTGTGAGTGTGTGTGTGTGCGTATACGTGTGTGTGTGTGTGTGTATGTGTGTGTACGTGCAGCTGTGTGTGTGAGTGTGTGTATGTGTGTGTGTGTATACGTGTGTGTGTATGTGTGTGTGTGTATACGTGTGTGTGTATGTGTGCGTGCAGGTGTGTGTACGTGCAGCTGTGTGTGTGTGTGTGTATACATGTGTGTGTATGTGCGTGTGTGTGTATACGTGTGTGTGTATGTGTGTGTGTGTATACGTGTGTGTGTATGTGTGTGTGTGTATACGTGTGTGTGTATGTGCGCGTGCAGGTGTGTGTACGTGCAGCTGTGTGTGAGTGCGTGTGTGTGTGCGTATACATGTGTGTGTGTGTGTGTGTGGTTTTGAACCCTGAGTCAGAGACGAGGCGGGTCAACACACTCACACTTTTATTTTTCATTTCCATTCCTCCTCTCCTGTCACGCCGTCCGTCATCCCTCCCTCCCCTCTCCCTCTCTCTCTCTGGGTAGCTGTCAATCACTCAGTTACTCGAGCAACACATTACTAGTTTCCGGACATACACACACACACACAGCTGACCATCATTACCAGGCCGCAGTGAAGCAGAAAAGCTCGGTAATAGCAGGTCGCTGCCCTCTGACTGTGTGTGTGTGTGTGTGTGTGTGTGTGTGTGTGCTGAGTGGTTGGCAGTCCATTAGTGTGATGTGATGAGTGTGTGTGTGTGTGTGTGTGTGTGTGTGTGTGTGTGTGGCGGCCTCCCTCGACTCCACAAAAATCTCCCTCTGACTGATAATCGATGGGCCTGTCCGAGCAGAGGGGCAGATCCGCTACCGTTGGTCTGTCAGTGCCGTGAGATCGTACGGGCCAGGGAACTTTTTAAAATCATGAAATTGCCCTTTAAGGATTAAAAAGTGGATGTGTGAGTTAACCCGCCCACATAAACCACGTTGGTTCCTTTCATAGTTGACCTTCGTCCCGACAGTTCAGGGTCACAACTCATCTTCATTTCTAGATCCAAAGCACCTCCCAGGGTGTGTTAATACGCCTGTAGTACTACAAATATCAGTTCCCGTCCCACCGGTCAGACACGGCGAGGGGAGGCCGAGGGCTGGTCACCTGTAATTGAATCTACTTGAGGGAATCCAGCAAGCGGCGTCGAGGCCCGTGAACAGTGATCGTGGTGGGCGGGTCCTGAATGACGTCAGGGACATTTGCTGACACGTGGAGCCAGTGAAGAACGTTGAGAGGAACGCGAGCAGAGCCCTGAGGAACGCCGGATGAAACGTCGATTCTAGATCGATGAGCGATCTGAGGACCGATCGTGTTCAGGATCACGTTTGACTCTGACGGCGGACTGAGACTCCTCTGATCGGCTCAGGAACCGGCGATGGAGATCACGGCCGAAGGCTGCTTTAATATTTCAGGTCACGGCCGGATGATTCATGCGTGCCCGTGCGCTGTCATGTGTGCGGCTCCCAGTTGCTGAAAAATTCACCGTTAGTGTCAAAGTTTAACGAGGGTTTTCTCTTCTGTCTTAGTGAATCCGAGTCCATTTGTTCACATTTAAATAACCGATGAGGCTGCACAATTTAGCATAACACACTTTCCAGCAGCGTGTTACACAACATGTGCTGTCTATTTTCTGCAACACACACACTCGTGTGTCCAATAAACACGCAGTGTGTGTGTGTGTGTGTTATGGTTTATTCATGTGTGTCAGAGTGGTTTGAAACAGGAAACCTCTCATCTCTGTTTGGCTTAAGGCTGAATGCTGTCCGACCCATAAGCCCCTGCTGCGAGTGTGTGTGTGTGTGTGTCCCTGTGTGTGTCCCTGCTCCATGTGTTTGACACTCGGAACCTGGACCTCAGTAGAACCTGGTCTGTGTGAGTTCTGGGTCAGCAGACAGAATCTGTCCCACAATGCAACAGTGAAGAGCTCATGTGATCCGTAGAACTGACTGTGTATCAGGTACAACGTGCACCATCCACTCAGTACTTTAAATACACGTGTGTACTACTGCAAGTACCTTTTCTTCCACAGGTACTTTCCTGTCCTCTGTGAGGCAGATACACGCAGTACTCGCAGTATTCGCAGTAACGTGTATTCTCCCCTCACCTGCTGTTTAACATGTGACCTCAGCTCTTAGTACGTTAGGTGCGCTTTATTTGCCTCTGAGCGCAGCCGCTGAGTCGTTCAGCACATTTTTTGATTCATTTCTCCGTTAATCTATCGTCCAAACAGGAAGTGGCGGTTTAATGGAGCGAAGTCTGCGTGAAGCCTCACTCCACTTCCTGCTCAATATTTCACAGAGCGCCGTTTAAGGCGGACTGTTTTAAGGCGTTTTAATAACTAACACCGCCCGCCGGCTCCATCACGGACGGCTGAATTAATCATGGCTGCAACAGCCAATCAGCAGCCGGGGAGCCTCAGCGGAGATGTCTGATTGGACCAGAGACACCGAGCCGTCACATTTCTTTGTCATCGCCGTGGTGGCCCCCTGCCCAGATGGATGAGGTCACATCAGACCTGCGATCAGTTCAGAGGTCACACGCTGTGGCGAGCACTTCCAAATCAACTACACTGTAAAGGCTCGTTTTCAAAATGAACCACGATGTAAAAACAGTCCTAAAAACATGAAATATGACTGAAGATTTTGGTCACATCTCTCTGCAGGAAGTTGAATGTTAATTAACAAGCAGTTAATTAATCTTAATTAAACTGTGTGCGTGCGGGTGTGTGACCCTCAGCTGCAGCAGCCGAACATGTCAACTTCTCTGTTCGGGTTCTGGTTCTGGAGAAACAAATACATGTTGGAGCTGAGCTGGTGTCTGAACCAAAGAATGAGACCCGGACCAGACCCGGTCCGCCTCCTCCGTTCTCTCTGAACTCTGGTTTTAAATGTGCAGATTAAAGCTGGTTGTGTGACGATTGATAGTTAATTACCGGCCGTGATCGCTTCTCACACACATTTAAACGCGAAACCTTAGTGCAGTGATGATGATGATGATGATGATGAGTGTTGTGTTTCTATGGCAACCACAAGCCTGCGCACTGACTGCCCTGCGATCCGTGCGTCATTGTTGGCGTCAGTTAGCATCCATGCTAGTTTGCGCTGTGGAGGTCACGTGACAGTGACCACGTGTCGTGTGCCACCTGGACGTGCGTTCTGCGGCGCCGAACCTTGTGTCACAACTCTGACTGTGATCAAAGCGGTGGTGAGGCCACGCCCCCGGCGCTTCTCTTTCATTCCGCACAGCTGGAAGCAGATCAGCCTGCTGACATTTCACAGGTCAGAGGTCACGCAGAGCAGCTTTAAAGCTCTCTTCTGAATAAATTCAGCACAGTCACATGCGTGTTCTTTTATCTTAACTGGCAGCTGTGTTTGGGTATGCTAGCGCGTTAGCATTGTGAATCCAGTTAATGACTTTACTGTATTTGCTCGTTAGCTTCAAAGGCCTTAACGAGGGCCCGGCCTTGAGACTAACAAGCTGAATGTCATACTAATGGTTTAATTACTTAGCAATACAGGCAGCAACGATATCAGCTCGTTAGCATCAAAGTGTTTTAACGAGCCTCTGAGAGTGTTTACAGAGACGCTAATTGTTTAATTGTATGTTTTTAGAGTGCGAATGATGTCAGGGCCGTTAGCTGCTCGTTAGGCTGTTAACGAAGCCCCCACACTTGTTTAATTAATGTAATGTGAAGGGAAAAATCAGCTGGCTAGCGCGTAACGTGAAACAGTAAACCGAGGCTTCAATGGGACCGGTTCACTTTAGCCTCAGTCTCTTAGCATCATACATTCTTTTATCTATTGAATTTTCAATGTGTTTTTCTTCACTTGTGGTTTTGGATGAAACGTTCTTTCTTCTCGCTGCGGGTGATTGGCTGCTGAGTTACGGAGGGACTGGCTGTGATTGGCAGCCGAGAGAGCTCAGTAATAGAACACAAGACGACTAATTACTGAGAAGAGTATGTGCGTGTCCTGATGTGACGATCATCTTGCTCCCAGCGGTCATCAGAGAAGATTAGCCGCCGTCGCCTGGGAAACACCCACACACTCATCAAGTTTGTACGTGTTTCTTCTTCTTCTTCTTTTTCTTCTTGTTTTTAGGTTTCTGTGAACACCGTCAGTCAGCTGTGGACTGAGCGCGCTCAGACGCCACCACGGCAGTCTGAGAGCTCCTCCCACAGCCAGCAGTTAACGTCACTTCTTTTCCTGTCACATGACGTTAGGTGGGGGCAGGTTCAGCTTGGCTGAGATGTTCTGGAGGGTCATTAAAAACATGAGGTCAGACCAGATCAGAGTTCCGCTGTGTGAGTACGATGAGTTCAGATCTGTCAGAGAGCTCACAGTTTAGAGGACGACAGCACCCTGAAGCATTCTGGGAAATATCACATTCCCCCTCGTGTGTGTCAGTTATTGTTGGTGCAGCGTTAGCATCGTGGCTGCTGCTACCTGTTGGTCCACAGCGAGACATGGTTCCAACCGTGGAACCGGTCTCTGGACCGTCAGCTGGGTGCAGGTCCTGACCCGGTCCGGTCCAGTTGGCAGAACTTGAATGGTCCCAGTTTGGTTCTGGTTGTGAACACATTGTTGTCCGGTCTGATGTGGGGCTGACTAACAGCTGGAAACAGGAAGTATGAAGGTAGCGTGTTGAATTTACAGTGGTCATGTGACCTGGGAATGAATGCTGATTGGACCAGATGTCAGCGTGTGTGTGTGAGAGAACTTCAGGCATCTTCATGACTCTGGTCACATCTCCTGGTTCTGGTTCTGGTTCTGCAGAGCTGGTGTTGGCGGTCAGAAACCCTTCAGTCACTTTAAAGGTCGACAGTCAGCTGACAGTTGTGTGAGTGCACGTGTGTGTGTGTGTGTGTGTGTATGTGTGTGCGTGTGTGTGTGTGTGTGCGGCCAATAACGCTGCCCTGACGACGTTAACGAGGCCCATAAAAGCAGAAATGAGAGTTTTAATGTGAGCTGGTGTGTGTGTGTGTGTGTGTGTGTGTGTGTGCAGGGCGTGTCCGGAGGCTGGTCAGTTTGTCTCGTTAATGACTCCTCCCACCTTAACGAGGTAACGAGCACTCGTTAAGACAGATGGAGCTCAGCCAATAAAACATAGTTACTATGACGATCACACCTGCTGAAACCATTGTAACGGGGGGCGGCTGTCAATCATATTTCACGTTTTATGATGAAATATCGGCAACTGACGAAAAACAGGAGAGCAGGACTCCGTGACCTTGAAGGGGTCTTGAATGGTACTTCAGGAGAGTCTGAAGAATTCCTCAAGGACCCGGACTTGAGCAGATTCAAATGCTCCTTGAAGAGGTTTCAGGGGTGTCCGAGGAGGCTCAAATGGACGCTTTCAGGGTCCTTAAGGTTTGAAAGGTTTCTAGAGGAGCTTCTGCAAGTTTTCCAGAAGTCCTTGAAGAGGTTCCTGGAGGTTCAAATGTGCCTTGAATCAACCAGTAACAGTAAAGCAGATTTGAATCAGATTTTTCATCAAAGAAAGAAATAATAATATGTAAAATGGTCCGAAGCTGATCAGAACAGTTCCACCTGGGCCGGGCCCGGTTCTGGCTGTTAACCAGCTCTTTGTCCCTGTTTGGGAGCTCGTCCCGCCTGACATGTGAAAACGTCACCTTCATCATCAGTCGCTCGCCTGACGGAGCGGCTGAGAGAGAACCACTGGTGGCTCCTCCCTCCTCTCCTGAGGATCAGCGAGGAGCCGTTAGCAGCTAGCGCTAGCCTGCTGCTGCTGTCGTTCTAATGGACTTTCTGTGTCGGGACGAGCAGTGAGGCTAATGAAGCGCACCGCCGCGCGCCGCTCGGCCCTTAAGTGATTCGAGATGTAAACGGCGAACGGACAAACGGGCGGCGGGAACGCGTTGGCCACAGAGACGCTCGATAAACATGCAGATCCTTTCCTCCAAGGACACGAAGCGCTTCAGCACTCACGACACGGGTCAAAGGTCGGTCCCGAAGACACCGGCACGAGGCACAAAACTTTATGTGAAACCGAGCTTGGTTCCATCTGAGGTTTAGTCCTGGTTCTGAACCAGGTTTTGACCTGGTTTTGAACAGGTTTAACCCTAGTTCTGACTTGGTTTACTTTTGGTTCCTCGCTGGTTTAGTGACCCGTGGCGCGTTCAGGTGCGTTCTCGCTGTGCAGCGCTCGTATCAGGATGTCTCAGCTTTTTGTCCAGTGGACGAAGTGGAGACGCGGCGGCCATCTTTGTTTAGGTCACCGATGAGGTGATGATGTCTGAGTTTCCATCTGTGATCAAATCGAATACCAATAAATGATCAGTAAACACTGTACGTAAACCGTAAATGCATGTAGACATTATTCCATTGATAAGTTTAGGTGAAAACCACCAAACAAGTTGATGTATTTGCACTTTTTTCTTACTTTTTCAACATTTTTATCTGAAGTTAATGTTATTTTTTTGTTGTTGTTTTTGGCGTATTATTTTATTTATTGATCCTTTAATTGTCTATATTCGTTTAACATTCTGTAGGTTTCAGACTTGCTCTCGTCACATCAATGATGTCACTGCGGCGACAAAGACACGTTCTTCTTCATGCGAAGATGACCCGAGACCTCTGGAGGGATCCTCTGTGGAACATCAGGGACCTGGACTTGGACCTGGAGCAATGCTCCATCAGTCCTGCTGTGGTTCCTCTGGTTTTTCTGTGGGATCATTGATTAGACTGATCAGCAATCATATGAGCCAGAAAATTGATGAGAGGAACACCCTGGAACGTTCTGCGGTTCTCTTCTGACAGTTGTCAACCACAAAACCCTTAGGTCCAAGTTCTGGGATTTACCCACAATGTGGTACCAAGCATCCCCACAAGCTCCTCCTCCTGCTCCTCCTGTCCAGATGATCCTCGGCAGAATAACCAGGAGGTTTCTGATGTGACCGGTTGGCGCCAACACGGCGTCCAGCGTGAAGATCAGCCACACGCAGGCAGGAACACACAAACATGCACCACGTGTACTTGTGAGGACCTTCATTTAGTGACACAAACAGGGTTTAATTATGTTACTTGAGGTCATGTGTTCACCTTGTTTATTTGTTTGTTTGTTTGTTTGTTTGCTGGATGGCGGTGTCAGGGAGGGGGCTGAGTCACAGAGTGCTTCTGAACCACAGGAAGTCCACGTTCACAGATGACAGGAATCACCATAGAGACGCTCTGGTTGAGGAACCATCAGGAACCATCAGGAACCAACAGGAACCAACGAGACCCAACAGGAAACAACGACCCAACAGAACCCAACGAGAACCAGCAGGAACCATCAGGAACCATCGAGAGCCATCAGGAACCAACGAGAACCAACAGGAACAATCAGGAACCAACGAGAACCATCAGGAACCATCAGGAACATCAGGAACCAACAGGAACAATCAGGAACAATCAAGAACCAACGAGAACCACCAGGAACCATCAGGAACCACCAGGAACCAACAGGAACAGTCGAGAACCAATGAGAACCAACCGGAACCATCAAGAACCATCAGGAACCAACGAGAACCATCAGGAACTATCAGGAGAGTCAGTTTCATCTTTTTATGAGACTGTTTGTGTGTTTGTGTGTGTGTGTGTGTGTGTGTGTGTCCGCTGTGATAAGCAGACCCTGGAACAGGTCCAGCCTCTCTCTTTGTTCTGCATCCTGGACTCGGTCTGGTCTCGGTCCCTCGGCTCCCGACGCTTCCAGGATTCTCCGGGACCCGTCTGATGTCCCTTCAAGGTGAGACGGCTGCAGGAGGACGGCGCCAGGAGGCACCGGGGCCCAAGCGGTCCAAGCAGAGAGCTGGTGTGGCCGCGGCTGCGAGCGCGATGCCGCGTCTCAGTGTGACACACTCGTCTCACAGGGAACAACTCTCTCTCTCTCCTCTGAGGGTCATGTGATGTCGTCCTCGGACGTCCCACCGAGGGACGCCGTATGTAAATCTGTTGCTACGGTGACCCTCAGACACAGCGGAGTGTGTGCGCGTGTTTATTCAGAGTAAAGTAGCGCTCAGTGAGACAGGACGGACGCGACTGGCTGTGCCTGAGAAGACCGTCTCAGGGGTCACACTGGCCCAGCTCACACTCTGACCTCTGACCTCATCCAGGAGCTGGAAG
>KV751350.1:5373462-5409651 GCA_001698575.1 Mola mola | reverse complement strand
ACAGCTGCAGTATTAGTACTGTAATACTGCAGCAGTGCTGCATCCATGTGTGGAACCACAGCTCCACCAACAGGCCGAGCGGAGAACTGCAGCAACCACTCCTCATGTGGGTTTATTGATAATTTACTGTTCAATGGGATTAATTTCAGAGCAGAAACTGATCTGGAGTCAGAGTGAAGGTGATCATCAGGATGTCAGAGGTCTGCAGGAAACACGGCAGGTTTACAAAATAAAAGTTTGACAATGTGTTTTCAAATTCAGACACCTTTTAATCAATGTGTTCAATTCAACTTTAAAGAGTCTCTCTCACACACACACACACACACACACACACACACACACACACCCCCCCCCCCCCCCCCCCCCCCCCCACAGAGATGTTATTTGAACATTTTAGTCGAACAGAATTTCTTTTCTGCTGCAAACGGACAGAAAATCCATAAAAGCCTTCGTCACTTCTCTTCCTCCTCTATGATGATCGACACTTTACTGAACGACTGGAAGCTGCCGCTCCTAACGAGCATCACCTGGTTGCCATGGTGACCAAAGTGTGTGGCTATATTTTGTTCCGCTCTCGGGGGAACGACTTAATGTTTTCTTCTTTTCCTCCTGAAAGTCTCTGTTTGACTTTCAGCTGAACTTGTTACTGTTCATTGATTTTACTGTGTGTGTGTGTGTGTGTGTGTTTGTGTTACCATCACTGTGGGGACAAAACACAGTTCTCAGAAGGTGAATCTTCGATTTTCAGGGTGAAGTGTTTATTAAAGGTTAAGTTTATGTTTACGTAACCATTACATGCATTCTGTAAGATATGTCCATAACTTTATGTCGAAGATGTTTACGAAATGTCTTGATGTTAGCATGCTAAACAGCTAGCCTGTCCCGTAATGCCACTTTGTAACACTAGAGGTGATAATCCGACAGCCCCTCAAGTTTCAGCTGGGAGATGTATGCGAATGGTGAGTCTCTCTTAGCATTTAGGCTAATAAATCAACAAAACAAAGAGAAAAAATGTCAGAAAGGAAATGTGTGTTTACTGCTCTTTTCGTTACCGAACAAAAACAAAAACCAATTCATCGATCTCAAATCAACATAAAATCACTCAAACGAGTCGGAAGCCAGATAAGCGACTGGCTCCACCGCTGACTGAGCTAACATGAGCTGGAGCTACAACCAGCAGACAGAACACACCGCCCCCTGTCTGTGTGGAGGGACCTGCATGTTCTGGACATATTTCACAGATCGCGCCACTAACCAGTTAGTGTTCGTTTTTAGAATACAGATCCCAAATCAAGAATCATCAGATTGATCACACTGAACACAATCAATTCAGTAATTGTACACTGATCGTAGTACTTTCACTTCAATAAGGTTGTGAGTTCCTGCATCACTGCAGAAGCCTTTTCACTGTTCCTGTGTGGGCAGGTCTCTGACCTCTGACCCCGCCCCTAGCCGATGACCTCACAATGTGGCGGGTCTACTCGTCAGACTCTGGTTGGTTTGGTTTGAGTATCATACAGCTGTCAAAGCTGTCAATCAGATACATAAAATACACACACACCAATTTTATTCATAAGAAACTAAATGCATGTTTTGGTGTCCAGGAAAATGCACGTCACACAGCATCCTATTGGCCAGTTAATGAGTGATGTCACGTCATGTGACATGTAGAACACAAACGCATTAGTGACTGTCTCTCTCACACACACACGCGCGCACACACACTGTCAGCTGTCAGCTGTCAGTCACACAGATCAATAAAAGTATAAAAGCTGTTAATTCTGTCATTCTGTCGTTTGTTTCCTTCTTTTGCTCCGTTTGTTCAGCTGTCACTCCTTTAACAGGCTCTCAGGAGAGATCGAGCAGCAGTCCACGTTCTCTCTCTCTCTCTCTCTCAAAATCAGAACAAATGTCAAAATGATTTTTATCAACACAAAAATTCATATAACATAAGAAAAGATTACTGTAGCATGTGCTCATCAACACTCTGCTACCACCTGCTGCTCGCCTTCACTCAGTGCAGCACTGCGCGTGCGCTCTCCTGTTCTTACTGCTGCGCAAATAAAGTTGTTTGAAAGATTCTAATGAACACAATTTTATTATTATTAAACCACAAGTCTTTAAATCTCGCGAGACCGGACACTGACTTCTAACTCCAGTCTAATTATTTGGTACTTTACATGGTACATCAAAAGCGAAATTGAGCCGGACTCGAATTCCTGGTTTACGTGCACTGAGTTGGCCAATAAATCTCATCGTGATTCTGATTCTGAGATCATCTGCTCGCACCGATTGGCCCACGCCACTCTGACGTCAGACAATTTAAACTGCAGGTTTCAGGTCTGAAACAACGTGTCTCAGACCCCAACGTGGTTCCACTCAAGTTCTGCTAGTACAGATAGCAACAACACTTCCGATCTATTGAGCCGGGTTTCAAAATAAAATCAGACGACACTAAATAAACCGTAACAAGAATGTAAGTAAAAATGGTGGTGATTTTAATCTGAAGATTCCTAATCGCCCTTCCCGGAAGTGTCGATGTCGTTGCTGCGGAGTGAAGCTGAAGCTGCCGGTCAACAGAAGGTTGGACAACAACAACAACAACAGTTAGTTTGTAACTGAAAGTTAAACAGTTAGCGGGAAATTCACCATTTCCGGTGAAGTTTTGACCAAAGCAGCTCCTCTGCAGATTATCCGTGCTGTTAGCTCCGTTAGCCGTTAGCATGCAGTGTGCTAACCTCGTGAAGAAGAGGAGCCTGGAGCCGGAAATGGAACCGTGGAGCTGCAGACCGGTGAGGAGGCTGTGTGTGATGATGATGCAGGTCTGGAGCTGTTCAGAGCTGCTGCTGGTCGAGTTTCTAATGACTAATCGATTGGTGATTAGTTGTGTGACTGATGAAAAGATTTGATTAATCGGTTCTTCACTTCCTTTAAATTGTTGTTAACAGTTTATCCTTTAGAGGACAAAACCCAGTTTACCCAGTTTCAGCCTGTCGTGACCTAGCCAATGAGAAGCCAGCGTGCGGAATGACGTCGCAGTAAGCGCTGATGACGCTGATTGCTTTCAGAAGCGAGCGTGTTTGGAGGCGGAGCTCCACCCAGCTGAGAGTGTAATGGAAACATCCGACAGTCTGAGTGCTTCCTGTCAGCGGCAAGACCAGCAGGTGAGTTTCACCTCATCGGCGATAATCCATGTGTGTTGTTATAGTAACATGTCACCATGTGTCGGTGCAGGTTGGTGAGGCGCGGCCCCGACCTCCTCCACTCTGCTGTCCCAGGTGTCTGGGAGGAGAACCAGTAAGTGTGTGTGGGTCACTCACACAATACAAATAGTAAGAAACATACAATAATACTACCAGAAGTCGAATCTGTCGGGAAAATAACGTTCTGAGCTCGAAAGCAAGAAGAGATGAGTCCAACAGTGATTTGATGATAGTTTTAATATTCGCCTCAACTTTTGAGCACATCAAGGAGCGGCCGATTGGCTGACCTGCCGGAACATCGAGACGCTTTAGAGTCTCAAAATCGATCCTGTAGTGAACCGAATGCAGGCAGTGCAGTTCAGATGTCATACGGTCCCTTTTTGTCCTTCTGGTCCGGAGGCGGGCAGCAGCCAGTTGAACCGGTCCAAACCCACAGCCAGAGAATTAGAATAATCCTGTGGAGATGTCATAGAGGCGGCAGCCACCCTCTGAGTCTCTCGCAGGGAGATTTGTCTGTGCTTCGGCCCGGCTCTCAGCTGAGAGAAAGTAGATTTCAGGACAGAGGAAACATCCGCCTTGCTTTCATTGAGCGTAACAACATTTCAGCTCATCCACGATTTAATGCCATCTAGACAGGCGAGCAATGGCTGCAGTGAACCCTGAGACAAATATATTTGGACGTTGGGATACAAGGAAAAGAGGATTGGAACCCGGAACAGAACCCTGAGGGACGCCGCACTGAAGTGGGGCCGTCTCAGAGGAGGCTCAGCCAGCGGACAGATAAAGTCCTGTCTGAGGTTAGCGAGAAAGGACTGAAAGTGTTAAAAACTCTTAAAGAGCAGTGTCAGTGCTGCGTCTAAAACCAGGCTGAAACTTCTCGTATTCATTCAAATGGAAGTAAGAAGGAACTGAGGGGTCCAGGTTTTCCTTTTTCAACCCGGGATCCACAACAGCATGTTTAGATGCAGCTGGAACACAGCGAGAGACGAGACAGGCATTAATCGGAGACAGAACACATGGTCCAACAGTGTGGAGACGGTAGGTTGGACCAGCTCAGATAGAGAGCAGGCAGACGTTGGCTCAAACCGTTCCAGGAGCAGCAGAAGGATAAGGGTCAGTCAGTGTCAAGGACGGTCGGAGGACCGATATGTTTTCAACAAAGAACAAAGATGGCGACGGCTGGCGACTACAGGACAGGGAAGCAGCAGGTGCAGCTGCTGGTGGCCAGGTGACCACAGCTCTGACGTTTTCAGCTGGTTCTTTTTGACCTTTATCACATGATGTGTTCAGGGTCACATCAACCACATCATGGGCCACTGAGGATCTGACCTGCGGCACCGACACAGGAGGAGGAGCCAGAGACACCCTGCCCTCAGGAACCGTCCAGACCGCCGCCCTCCAATGACACGTCTGCTTCTCCACTCCTGCTGGATGATGTCATCACGACCTCACCCACATAAAGGACTAATCAGGTGCTTTTATGTCACATTGTGTTCCATTATGTTAGGGCTGACCCTGAGCTTCTTCCGTTGCCACGGTAACCACAGCAAAGACGACTTTACGTTTAGGGAGGTCAGATTCAAATCAATAACTAATGTCGATCAGCTACCTGACATCTGGTTGGTTCACATGGTCACATGACCCAATCAGTTTGTAGTTTTTTTTGTGAGCTAATTGATCAATAATCAGTACTCAGCTGTGATCAGTCAGTGAGGGGTTCAGACCCCTCTAACACGCTGACATTTCAGGCTTATTAGCTTAGCATTAACCTGGACGGGACTGCGCAGACTGAAGAGAAACGAGCCTAAAGGTTTTATTTACAAACACATAACTGAAACAGACCAGATTGCTGTTCACGGTTTACCTTTCCGGTACAGACCAAGAGCAGCACGTCCAGCTCGCTGACTCCAGTGCCTAAATAACACGACCGAGCTACCAAACAGAGTCTGCCGACACAGGCCAGTTTGACCGCAGAGAACTCAGTACCAAACTGGTTTACATACCTGGAGCAGCTAGTCGAGCGTCCGCATGGCTAACTGTCCAACAGCAACTACGAGTTACCTTATCTGTCCATCAAAAACTCCAGAAACCAACTCAGTACTGGATTCTGTCCTCAAACTGGCCCCAGTCCGCGTCCGAGGCAGCATCAGCGGGTCAGGAGACTCCCCAGAGGGAAACCAGGACACATGTTCTCCATCAAATCACCAATATCACAGAGGGGAATTGTTTTTGTGCAGTGATCAGTGAGGCCCCACCCGCAGAAACACTCCTGACAGGACATAGGAAGCCATCTCTGAAGTGATGAAGGTTGATGTGGTTTTTACCAGCTGGCATGAGGAAGAAAGATAATCTTCATTGATATAAAAACACTAAGATCTGAGCATTTGTACATTTTTGCTTATTGTTCTAATAGAAGACTGGTTCCCCAGTCTGAACCAGGTTTCTGTTTGATGTGGGTTTGTAAATTCGTGAACTCTGTTCTCCTTTAACGTCACGTTTTCTTATTGAGTTAATCGAGGTCAGCCAAATTCATTCTTCAACTTCCTGTTTGTAGATTTTTTTTTTTTTTTTAATATAACAGATTGGGATATTTTTCTAGTAATCTAACTGAATGTAACATAGCTTCCTGCAGAATTCTATTTTTGATGACATCACTTCCTGGTTTGTGGTAGACCAGAGTGCAGCATTTGTACAAATTCAATAAATAAATAAAAAGTGACTGAAAACTGCTCTGAGGTCAGTTTTATTCACTATGAACAACACAAATACTCAAATCCCATCATGTGTATGAAAAAACAAAGTTCATTATCAAAAACAGACTCCTCCTCCTCTGTCCAGAAGCCCCGCCCTCCTCAGCTGTCTGTCACTCAGGTCTGGCTCTCTTTGCTGCAGGAGCTTCACCTGCTGCGGTGAAACCAAAGAAACACATCGTCACCATTCCTTTCATTTATCTTTCTTCAATGTCAACCTAAACAAAAATGGCCGCCGCATTGCCACTTCCTGCCACGCTACAAAACAAACAGATCAGATTCACCCTGATTTTATATCACTAATACCTGATTAAAACCAAACCGATGATAAAAATGATTTGAACACATCGGCGTGATAAGAACCTGAAATGACAGATGTATCTGATGCATTACTTTGATTTTTTTCAAGTTTGTCCCATCTGCTAACATTGGGGGGGATGCTTGAGGGCTATCCCACAGCCAGCCACCAGGGGAGCGTTCAGATGCTCTGGCACCACCAGTTCTGCAGTTGGCCATCTTTGTTACAGTCAGGGTTAAAGGGGCTGGACAGTAAACCTACAGGGTGCAGTAGCAGGTGGCCCCTCCTGCTGGCAGGACGCCTCACTGCAGCTCTTCATGGTGTAAATGATCCCCGAAGCCGTCCGCCGCGTCTCTGTCGACGATAGATATCATTGGATCATTCAGCTTCATTTAAACTCTAATCTCACATACTGCAGTATATTTACAGTCTGCTGCATGTTTACAGTCAGCCCTGCAGTATTTACAGTCGGCGCTGCATGTTTCCAGTTAGTACTGCAGTATTTACAGTCAGCGCTGCATGTTTACAGTCGGTGCTGCAGTATTTAGTCGGCGCTGCATGTTTACAGTCAGCCCTGCAGTATTTACAGTCGGCGCTGCATGTTTCCAGTTAGTACTGCAGTATTTACAGTCAGCGCTGCATGTTTACAGTCGGTGCTGCAGTATTTAGTCGGCGCTGCATGTTTACAGTCAGCCCTGCAGTATTTACAGTCGGCGCTGCATGTTTCCAGTTAGTACTGCAGTATTTACAGTCAGCGCTGCATGTTTACAGTCGGTGCTGCAGTATTTAGTCGGCGCTGCATGTTTACAGTCAGCCCTGCAGTATTTACAGTCGGCGCTGCATGTTTCCAGTTAGTACTGCAGTATTTACAGTCAGCGCTGCATGTTTACAGTCGGTGCTGCAGTATTTAGTCGGCGCTGCATGTTTACAGTCAGCCCTGCAGTATTTACAGTCGGCGCTGCATGTTTCCAGTTAGTACTGCAGTATTTACAGTCAGCGCTGCATGTTTACAGTCGGTGCTGCAGTATTTAGTCGGCGCTGCATGTTTACAGTCAGCCCTGCAGTATTTACAGTCGGCGCTGCATGTTTCCAGTTAGTACTGCAGTATTTACAGTCAGCGCTGCATGTTTACAGTCGGTGCTGCAGTATTTAGTCGGCGCTGCATGTTTACAGTCAGCCCTGCAGTATTTACAGTCGGCGCTGCATGTTTCCAGTTAGTACTGCAGTATTTACAGTCAGCGCTGCATGTTTACAGTCGGTGCTGCAGTATTTAGTCGGCGCTGCATGTTTACAGTCAGCCCTGCAGTATTTACAGTCGGCGCTGCATGTTTCCAGTTAGTACTGCAGTATTTACAGTCAGCGCTGCATGTTTACAGTCGGTGCTGCAGTATTTAGTCGGCGCTGCATGTTTACAGTCAGCCCTGCAGTATTTACAGTCGGCGCTGCATGTTTCCAGTTAGTACTGCAGTATTTACAGTCAGCGCTGCATGTTTACAGTCGGTGCTGCAGTATTTAGTCGGCGCTGCATGTTTACAGTCAGCCCTGCAGTATTTACAGTCGGCGCTGCATGTTTCCAGTTAGTACTGCAGTATTTACAGTCAGCGCTGCATGTTTACAGTCGGTGCTGCAGTATTTAGTCGGCGCTGCATGTTTACAGTCAGCCCTGCAGTATTTACAGTCGGCGCTGCATGTTTCCAGTTAGTACTGCAGTATTTACAGTCAGCGCTGCATGTTTACAGTCGGTGCTGCAGTATTTAGTCGGCGCTGCATGTTTACAGTCAGCCCTGCAGTATTTACAGTCGGCGCTGCATGTTTCCAGTTAGTACTGCAGTATTTACAGTCAGCGCTGCATGTTTACAGTCGGTGCTGCAGTATTTAGTCGGCGCTGCATGTTTACAGTCAGCCCTGCAGTATTTACAGTCGGCGCTGCATGTTTACAGTTAGTACTGCAGTACTTAGTCAACGCTGCATGTATACAGTCGGCACTGCAGTATTTACAGTCAGCGCTGCATGTTTACAGTTAGTACTGCAGTATTTACAGTCGGCGCTGCATGTTTACAGTTGGTGCTGCAGTATTTAGTCGGCGCTGCATGTTTACAGTTAGTACTGCAGTATTTACAGTCAGTGCTGCATATTTACAGTCGGTGCTGCATGTTTTCAGTCGGCGCTGCATGTTTACAGTCAGCCCTGCAGTATTTACAGTCGGTGCTGCATGTTTTCAGTCGGCGCTGCAGTATTTAGTTGGCGCTGCATGTTTACAGTCGGCCCTGCAGTATTTACAGTCAGCGCTGCATATTTACAGTTGGCGCTGCATGTTTACAGTCAGCCCTGCATGTTTACAGTCAGCCCTGCATGTTTACAGTCAGCCCTGCATGTTTACAGTCAGCCCTGCATGTTTACAGTCAGCCCTGCATGTTTACAGTCAGCCCTGCATGTTTACAGTCAGCCCTGCATGTTTACAGTCAGCCCTGCATGTTTACAGTCAGCCCTGCATGTTTACAGTCAGCCCTGCATGTTTACAGTCAGCCCTGCATGTTTACAGTCAGCCCTGCATGTTTACAGTCAGCCCTGCATGTTTACAGTCAGCCCTGCATGTTTACAGTCAGCCCTGCATGTTTACAGTCAGCCCTGCATGTTTACAGTCAGCCCTGCATGTTTACAGTCAGCCCTGCATGTTTACAGTCAGCCCTGCATGTTTACAGTCAGCCCTGCATGTTTACAGTCAGCCCTGCATGTTTACAGTCAGCCCTGCATGTTTACAGTCAGCCCTGCATGTTTACAGTCAGCCCTGCATGTTTACAGTCAGCCCTGCATGTTTACAGTCAGCCCTGCATGTTTACAGTCAGCCCTGCATGTTTACAGTCAGCCCTGCATGTTTACAGTCAGCCCTGCATGTTTACAGTCAGCCCTGCATGTTTACAGTCAGTACTGCAGTATTTACAGTCAGCGCTGCATGTTTACAGTCAGCCCTGCAGTATTTACAGTCGGCGCTGCATGTTTACAGTTAGTACTGCAGTATTTACAGTCGGCGCTGCATGTTTACAGTCGGTGCTGCATGTTTACAGTTAGTACTGCAGCATTTACAGTCAGTGCTGCATATTTACAGTCGGCGCTGCATGTTTACAGTTAGTACTGCAGTATTTACAGTCGGCGCTGCATGTTTACAGTTAGTACTGCAGTATTTACAGTCAGCGCTGCATATTTACAGTCGGTGCTGCATATTTACAGTCGGCGCTGCATGTTTACAGTCAGTACTGCAGTATTTACAGTCGGCGCTGCATGTTTACAGTTAGCACTGCAGTATTTACAGTCAACGCTGCATGTTTACAGTCGGCACTGCAGTATTTACAGTTAGTACTGCAGTATTTACAGTCAGTGCTGCATATTTACAGTCGGCGCTGCATGTTTACAGTTAGTACTGCAGTATTTACAGACAACGCTGCATGTTTACAGTCGGCACTGCAGTATTTACAGTCGGCGCTGCATGTTTACAGTTAGTACTGCAGTATTTACAGCCAGTGCTGCATATTTACAGTCGGCGCTGCATGTTTACAGTTAGTACTGCAGTATTTACAGTCAACGCTGCATGTTTACAGTTAGTACTGCAGTATTTACAGTCGGCGCTGCATGTTTACAGTTAGTACTGCAGTATTTACAGTCAACGCTGCATGTTTACAGTTAGTACTGCAGTATTTACAGTCGGCGCTGCAGTATTTACAGTCAGCCCTGCAGTATTTACCGGCGTGCAGAAGGACTGATCGACAGGTGGAGGAAACGGCCTCTTTTGCGTCTCCATCTGACAAACCGAACAACAAACCTCTGACGAAGAAGGTCAGGAGAACAACTGTTCTGTTCTTAAAGAACAGTGCAGGAACGTAGAAACAACATTTTTACAACGTCTCTGCAGCTGGTATTAAACACGAAGTGATACATGGTTCTGAGTCCGTTTACTGTAGAACCTGAAGGATACAGGTTGGTGATGTCATAGGGCCCTCGCAGCTCCAGAGGCTGAGGACACACACACACACACACACACACACGTTATTGATGATGAAAGATCAATCAGTGCTGATGACTGATCCATGGAGAAACTGCCGACTGACCCTCTCGGCGGCACTGGACAGGATCACGTTCTGAAAGACAAAACAGACGAGTCACTGCAGGCCTTCCAGGCTCCGCCTCCTCACACCAACATCACATCCTGCCGCAGCGAGAGGACATACGGCATACCTTCCCTTTACACACATCCATCAGAGAATTAGCATTAGCGATAGTGTAGCGCCTCATGGTGGAGTCTCTGATGGCGGCAGAGTACGAGACCTCGAAGACCACGCCTCTGTCCACAGCCTGCACACAACACATTAAAGAACGCAGTCTGTCAGCTCTGACAGCAGCGCCCCCTGTGCTCACGTGCTGTAACAGCAGCATTAAAGAGCTGCTGGCACAACGAAACACATTCAGATATCAGTGGTTTTGTGACTCAACATCATATTGATTATTGTTCATCAGTGAGTGACCAACAGGAACTCACCCTGTTGACCGGCGCCCTCTTGAAGAAAAAAGGGAGCTTCTCCGTCACCGGGATACAGATGATGTCAATGTCATACATCATGCAGGCCGCCTGCACGCACACCCACACGTGCACAGTTACTTCAGATACACGCAGTGGGAGTACAGTACAAATACTTCAAACTGGCATTTGAACAAATACACTCTGCTACACTGTGTCAGCGAATCTCACGTGGAAGAGTTTCTCCGAGGTCGGCTGCACGGCGAGCAGCTCGAAACGACGATACTCTGCAGCGTTCGGCCTCTGAACACAGGCACACGAGTTAAGTACTAATACCTCAGAGCTGTACTGAAGAAAACCGAATCTACTGGTTGGGTAACACTCACAAAGTGACTGGAGTCTGACGTCACGATGGTCAGTCTGTTCAGCACTCTGATTGGACGAGAGCGGCCCTGAGGGAGACAGAGAGACGTCACAACGACGACACATCACCCACATCACCGCCATCATCGCCGTCCTACCTGCACCACCGGCAGCTGATCCATCACTTCACCGATCGGCATCGGGGCGGGAACCTCCTGCAGACAGGAAACAGCATTTCAAAATAAAAGTGCTGCTGACAGGAAACACGCGGTCAGGACTCAGATTGAAGGTTGGAGTTGTCCTGCGCGTCACCGAGCTCACCTGTTTCTTTTTGGCCGTTGGTTCAAACATGTAGTTGATGGCGACGGTGGAGAAACCGACTGCAGGAGGGGGACAAAGAAATCATCGATACGCTTATTGATCCGCTGTCACGCAGCCACTTATCAGTTCAGTTGAGAAATGTGTCGAGTTGTGATTTATCGTAACTCTTCTTGCCGCGGACGACTGAAAGATTTTAAACCAGGTTTGGTTTGAAGGCGAATAACAACATTAAAGTAAAGGACACGTTTGACGTGATAATTACGCGGGATGAAACGTCGGTGGCCGAGCTCGTTAACGGGATTCACCGCTGACGGACTTCCCGGAACCTGGCCTGGCTGGCGAGGCGCGCTAGCTGAGTTAGCGTCCCGCCGAGGCGGACGGAACCTCCTGAAACGCGGGCTTGTGGAGCCGAACTGGGCGGAGGACTCACGGTGCGCCGCCGTCTCCACCAGGCTCCGCAGGCGGCTCCTATCAGGCGTGTAGCTCACGCTCAGGTCCATGAACACGGACATGCTGCTTCTCCACGGGACCGCACGCTCAAGCCTCAGACAGCCGAACAGCCTGCTGGGAGCTGTAGTCCTCGGCGCCACAACTAAATCCTGCTGCCCCCCTGAAACTCCACTGTAACTACAAGTTTAATGACAATGGAATCTTTTAACTTTTGTTTCTAATCATAGATTTGTCAAACACACTGCAAACATGTGTTTTACAAATATTGAATTTAGAAATGTAGTTTTGAACGGATCGGCAATAATTGAACATGAAGCTGTTGGTTCCTGTAGGGGGCAGAAAAACCTGCTGGTGAAAGAAGAAGAAGAAGAAGAGGAAGGGGCTCTGTATGAAGCAGCTGCAGGAGTCGGACCAACGCACAGTTATAAAACAGCTTTGCGGTACGTCCTCGCTGTCGTGTCTTGCATTGCGGATCATTTCCTACCAAACTCCATTCAAAATCTGCCAGATTTAGTGGTCGATTTTTTTTTTTCAGCAGCACCGCATAGGTAAAACGTGAAGAAATTGAGACTTGCTACTGTGGTTTTACATGAACAGGTTTCTGGCTAAATGTTGTAAAGTAAGTACACGCAGAAATCCACAGTGGAACCTAACTTGTTGTACACGACCGAAGTAACGTTGGAATATTTGTACTTTGTTTCGGAAAACTGCAGTAAGTCTTAATATGTCGTTTTTTAAATGGAGTTCGGTTTTGTTGAAATGCAGTGTCCTGTTACGTCTCTAAAGTCTGTTTGAAGTCTATCCTCTGAGGAGCAGGAATATCTGCAGTAAAAAACAAAATGATGTGCGGTTTCAGTGACAGACTCTGTGAAATGAAAAGTGAGGCATCCGTAGAGGTCCGACAATCCCCTAAATAAAAAGGATCCATCCCTTCAACCAGATCTGCACCAGAATTGAGTGGCTAAGCTAAGCCTAACTTTTTCTAACACATGTCTACAGGAGGAGAAGGTTGTGGTTGTTTCACAGACAAGTTCCCCTCCAAATATAATTCAAATATATTTCTGTTTCCTGTCTGTAGGCAGCACAGCTGATCCTGTTCCGACCGGTTCAGAGGTCATGTTTCGACCTCTGAAGATCCTCCTGTCTGCCGCCAGATGTCCTCTGAGCCGCTGCTGCTCAGGTTTCGTCTCCAGGATGAGGTTGAGTACAGCCCCGTTTCCATCCAGCGGTTCGGTTCGCTTTGTTACGGCACACTCGGGAACGGCGAGTTCATTACCGGCGACCGTACCATTACCTGGTGGGTGGGGCATCCTGACCGCACCTGCTACATCAGCAGCGTGACATCCTAGAAAAACGCGACGCAGCGAACAGATCCTGAACACAAATGAAGGAAACGATGGAGGACATCCAGCAGTCAGCAAACTCAAAAAAAGTGCTTTCAAATCTGAGCCGAACTAGGCTGAGCTGAGCCGATCTGAACCAAACTGAACCAAACCGAGCCAAACTGAGCCGAGCTGAATTGAGCCAAACTAGGCCGAGCTGAGCCGAACTGAGCCGAACAGAGCCAAACTGCTTGAAGGAAACTAAGCTTCGCTCACAGTGAACTCTGGGATTGATTGATTGATTGATTTTCTCAGGTTCATGAACAGGCTGAAGCAGGACGATGAAGCGTGTGTCGCTGCTCTCCAGAACGCACAGCTTTTCCTGTTCCACCGACTCTCTCCTCTCCTGCAACACACAGAAGGTGGAACCCTCAGACCGGCAGCGCTGATGTGCTCAGGTACTGACAGAACCTCAGCTGAGAACCACAGATACAGAGCAGGGCCAGGTAGTGAACTTAGAGTTCAGAATCATGAGCTCGGAGCCAAAGGAAGAGAGCCACAGGTAGAGAACCTCAGAGAACATCCAGTATTGAAGGTATCGAGATACAGGAACCAGAGGTAGCGAGACACACCTAAGGAACTTTGGGTACAGAACACAAGTAATAACTGACAACCACAGCTGGAGAACCTCAGGTACAGACCGTAGCAGAACCATCAGTACAGTAGCTCAGAAACATAGTTGGAGAGCACTGGAGGGAAAATATTTGAGAAAAAAAAAAGTCACATTTGGACACATTTGCTTCTCCTCCAAACACTCCTGCCTTGTGTTTCAGATGTTCAGTCGGTCCTGCAGAGACTCGGTTCAGACAGAACCCTATTGAAGGAATCGGTTTTGATAGGCTGCTCTCAACAGAACCAGTTTCAGTTCTGTCTGGATGTTGGTGAGTTTGTAACACATCTGTGTGCTGCAGTGACAGCCTGAATGCATCGGTACTGACGGCGGGTTCTGCTCGGTGCTGCAGGAGCACTGGATCAGGCATCCGTGGAGGAAGCGTGTGAAGGGAAATTTATTGAGCTGAGGAAAAGTTTCTTTCTTCTGACGGGATCCGAGGCTCCTCTACTGGCCAAGGTGGGTAACTACAACTGAGCCATGTACAAGTACTACTGTACTGCGAGTACTGCTGGCTGATGTCGTTCAGTATGATTCTGAGTGAACCAGCTTTCAGCAGAACGGCTCCGGCCGCAGAAGACCACCTGTGGACCCTCTGCTGTGTGTTGCAGGCTCAAGCTCTGCTCCGCTGGCATCAAACCAGCGGCTTCTCCAGCGCCACGGGCCATCCCACCCACCGCAACCAGGCAGGAAGTCAGAGAATCTGCAGCTGCAGTGGCATTGTCTACTATCCCAAGGTGACTCTGGTCCAAACCAGTTCCAGACAAGCTTGTGATCTTTTGACAAGTGGTCTGAGTATATTTACCTGAGTGCTGAGCGTTCCTCCAGATGTCTCCGGTGGTGATTGTCCTGGTGTCTGATGGGAACCGGTGCCTGCTGGGCCGGCAGCCATCCTTCCCTCGAGGGATGTACAGCGCGCTGGCCGGTTTCTGTGACATGGGTGAGTACAGCTGTTCCTGTGGACCAGCGGGGGCGTCCCTGAGGTCCAGGAATACACACCTGTGTGACCAACCTGTCAGCCTTTTCCAGGTGAGACTCTGGAGGAGACTGTGAGCAGGGAGGTGGCAGAGGAGGTGGGTCTGGAGGTTCACAGCATCTCCTACAGTTCCTCGCAGCACTGGCCTTTTCCCAACAGCTCCTTCATGCTGGGCTGCCACGCCTCCGTTATCCCTGCCAACACTCAGGTGAGCACTGACAGTATAAACAACCACACGTCCCCTGAATGCAGCTGTTTGTTGTGTTTACTTCAGGGGCCGTTAGATAATTACAGTTTCTTGTTTCATTTGGTATTTGTGCAGTTTAAACTTGTGTAAACCTGATTACGGGTTCAGGTCATGTGACCTACAGTCGACCCATAGAGGGCGCATTGCCGAGGTTCTGCGCGGCTGCAGCTGATCTGTCCTGTCTGGCGTCCAGTTAAACGTGGACCGTGCAGAACTGGAGGACGCCCGCTGGTTCAGTCTACGGGAAATCACCTCCGCCTTGCAGATGAACACTCTGCCCACAAGAGGCCACCTGCCCAACCTCTGGCTCCCGCCCAAACACGCCATCGCAAACCGCCTCATCACAGAGTGGAGGGACCGCCAGTGGCGCAGCCAGGAATGAGAGTGAAGTCCGGTCATGTGACCTCTTTATAACACCTGTGAGTCTGAACAAGAGGTTTTCCTGCACAGATGCAGCCGGACAGCTGAGCTGTGATGTCACAACAGGAAGGTGATCGCAGGGAGGTGCAGTTTGGCCTCACGGTCCTCACACACAGGAAACACAGGTTCCAGAGTGACATCACTCATCTGTGATGACATCAGCACACATGCACTGCCTCTGGTTTCTGTTTTTCACTGAAGCAGATCAGATTTGAATAAAAGTCTCCATATTTACTGGTTTTACTGTTTCACTGCCAACGTTTCAGTTTGTAAGAATTGGGTGAGGCACGCCTCCCGTCCGCTGTGTGTGCCTGGGATATTCTCAGTCCCCATCTGTTGCCGTGACAACCGCCCTTTTCAGCAGTTCTGGTCTGACCTCGGTTCCCAGATGGCTTTTAGAGCTGCTTCACGCTCGGCCTGTGCACTCAATTTATTAAACTCTCATCACTGACAGACATAAATGTTTGTGTCCAGCTGTGAATATTTGTCCACTGATATGGTTTTAATAATAATGACTGATATTTTCAACTAACAAGGCATGAAAAGATGAGTTTGGCCTCACAAGACTTCAGCAGAAGCTAAAAAAGGAGGAAGAGAGAATAAATTACACTTGATAATATTATTTATTAGTTAAATGGTCATTTAACAGCATTCCATCAGGCACATTAAGGCTTTTTAGGAACAATCACTCACCCATGTATCTCCCATATTCAAGTGTTTCCCTAGGAGGAAAAATATTTTTCTCATCATTCCAAAAGAATAATAGTAAAAAACAGGCTCTTTATTCCAAAGACACATTGTCACTACCCCTATATCGCTGTTTATTGGAGTCGCTTCACCAATAATATCAAATGGAAAAAAAATCTGGATACTCCCTCATAAATCTTTAATCACAAATAAGGTGAAGGAGGTATCTCAGAAAATCATACACAAATATTGTGTTAGCCAGCTCATTGTATGCGAAAGTTCAAAATAGAACATTAATTGTAACAGCTCCTTTTGTTACTCAGTTCCAGAAACAGTTGTTCATCTATGGGCAAACTTCAGCAGGTTCATCATTAATTATCTCACCAAAGATTTTATTTTACTCTTTCCATAATTACTTTAAAACAGAAGGAAATTGTTTTTTTATACATTTATTTTTGTTTTTGGTAAAAAAAAATTCAGAAAAGTTAATGTATTAAGAAAACCAAGAAAAGAAATGAAACTTTACTTACCAAATCGACCAATGAAAAGGCTATGAAAAAAAGAATTTTATTTTTTATTTGTAACCTTATATGACCCCTGGCACATCTGTTATCGTGCGTTCTCTCTTTTTATGTTTGTATTTCATCTGTTTTTCAGTCAAACTAAATAAAAAACAGAATGGAAACCGCTTCCTGTTTGACCCGGAAGTCAAACGTGAAGCACTTCCGGCTGCTGTGTCTCCCCCTCTGGTTCGTCGTCAGCCTGCTGATGTCCGAGTCATTTCGTCCCGAAGCGTCGCTTTTCCTCCGTTAGCGGCCCGCGGGCAGGATGAGCCCCTCCGCGGCCCGGCACACTCAGCTAGCCGCCGTCATGGAGTCGCTGGTCCACGCTGCGGTGGCGGAGCTGAAGAAGCTGGTGGAGGGCAGTTCGACCCTCCGGCTCGGCCTGGAGGTCCAGGCCGGAGAGGATCCGCCTCTGCCGGCCGACAGCCGGGAGAAGCTGGTGAGGAGCCCGTTTACTGTCAGTTCCTTTTCCTCTGCGTCCAATAAAACTTTAATTTTTTCTCTTTAAACGTGGACGCGGCGACAGCTCGAGAACTAAGGAGGTGATGGGAACGATTTTAGTGACCTTTCCGTTTAAATTTTGTCTAAAAATACAGAAAAAGTCGCCACCAGTTTCTTTGCGACGTTTGCGTTCTTCGAAAATTAAGTGCTGGACGTTCATTTGTCTTTTACTACATTTCCCATCATTCAACATCCAATACTGTCGTCAATCCATGACAGTCAGGTGGTCGTGGGCGTGTCTGACGTTGTCCGCCCTGCCAGGTGCAGTTCGCCTCCGTCATGGAGACTCTGGGGAACGAGGCTCTGGGGAAGATCGTGAACATCGTGGAAGAGGCTGATCTGCGTCTGGAGTTGGAGTCCAGGACGGGAGGCAAGAAACCCCAGATCAGCTTCCTCAACGTTCTCAACGGCGGCCATGTTGGTACGCACACACGCCAAGCCCCCTCTAGTCCGGACAGTTCTCCCAGGATGATGTCTTGCTAACCTGTGATTTATCCGTCGCAGAGGTGGAACACTCGTACGGAGTCCCAACGGAGAGTTCCGACTCTCACGCACCGCCCGCTCAGGTACGCCCCTCGCCTCGCCCGCCCCTCAGTGATGCCTTCACTGACCTCATCGTCGTCTGTGTTGTGTCACCGCAGACCAAAGCCGAAGAAACGGACGGAGATCCGTTCATCATGGCGGTCACCGTCAAAAATGAGGACGGCAACATTGACCTGGGAGCCATCGCTGAGAGTGAGTCTCCGATCCATATATACCACTTCCTGTCTCTTTCACATTAAGAGCGTGCAGACCTGCGTGTTCCCTGTGTGATTCGGTTTCTGTTCAGGAGCTCAGGTGGAAGCAGGCGAGTCGGTGACCTCTGACCTCCAGCAGAGCGAGCGAAGCACTCCCAGCTTCCTTCTGCAGAGCGTCACCTGGAAGTACTTCATGTGCACGGCGTGCGGGAAGTCCTTCACGTCTGAGAGCAACCTGAAGACTCATTACCGCATCCACACGGGCGAGAAGCCGTTCACCTGCAGCGTCTGCGGCCAGGCCTTCCGGCAGCAGCAGAGCCTGCAGAGCCACACGAGGACGCACAGCGGCGAGCGGCCTTACGAGTGTCCGCAGTGCGGCAAGTGCTTCTCCAAGCAGACGCAGCTGAAGACGCACTCCATCATCCACACCGGAGAGAAGCCGTACGGCTGCGAGGTGTGCGGCCGCCGCTTCAACCTGCCGCAGAACCTCAACCGCCACGCACACACGCACACTGGCCAGAAGATCTTCATCTGCTGCGTGTGTGGGAAAGGCTTCACCCGCGCCGTCACGCTCCGAGCGCACAAGCTCATCCACACTGGCCAGAAGCCCTTCACCTGTGAGCAGTGCCCCAAAACCTTCCGCCACGCCGTCAACCTCAAGAACCACCAGAGGATCCACAGCGGCGTGCGGCCGTTCAGCTGCGACCTCTGCGGGAAGAGCTTCCGCCAGTCGGTGAACCTGAAGATCCACAAGAGGACCCACACAGGCGAGCGGCCCTTCTGCTGCCAGCAGTGCGGCAAGACGTTCAGCCAGCAGAGCAGCTTGATCTCGCACGGCCGCACGCACTCCAAAGAGCGTCCGTTCCCCTGCAGCTTCTGCGACAAGAGGTTCAACAACGCCAACAGCCTCAAGCTGCACCTGCGCGTCCACACCGGCGAGAAGCCGTACGCCTGCGAGGTCTGCGGCAAGACCTTCAGCCAGGGCAGCCACCTGAGGACACACAAGAGGCACGTCCACGCCGGCGGTAAGCAGTTCATCTGCGACCGCTGTGGAAAGAGATACTCGGACCAGCGCAACCTCAAGCTGCACAAGTGCAGCTACGCCTGAGGAACAGCCCACGGCTGCACCTGAGGCCAGGCGCGGATTCGATGATGAAGAACGATCCTTTTCGCAGAGGAAACAGGATGTGAAATTTCAATAATTTGGTCTCATCTGTCTGAACAATAATTCTCAGGCAGGAAGTGACTTCATAGTTAATAGAGCTCTCAGACAGTGTCGTCATGACTTCACTAAGCATGTGATTCTGGACACTGTTGGCGTTGTCTTGAATAAGCTCCACCCACTGAAATACTGTCTTCTGATTGGACAGATTAAGTTCTGTTAATTGTGTTAAATCGGTCTTGAAATATAAAACTGTAAACATTTTCTCATTTTATATGAAAAACATTTTCACGGGTTTTGAAATAAAATCTTGAAACATGCGGCGTCTGCTGCTCCTTAAATGAACAATTCGCTGTTTGAACGTGATCATCTGGCTGCTTCGGGTCACAGACCTTTGTTTTATATTTTTATACCAAATCAAAGTTGTGATTGTGCAAAAATAGGGAACAGGAAACATCTGTGAAGATTCTCAGTCATTGTACATCGGACTTGGGCTCGATTAGAGCAACTTGATGCCTGATTCAGACTCGTCTCAAAAAAACTGAGACTTGGACACATTTTGGTGACTTGCGATCAGTCGTCTGGAGTGACCCGACATTCCACTCGGACATTGAATCGTTGACTTGAGACTTGCTCTGGATTCAGTGAAGTCGTCAGGAGAGCAGGTCTGGGATCAGAACCCCTGGAGTGATCTTACTTTACTATGACTCAGGAGTCAGGCCTCGGACGTCCTCCAGTCCAGTCCAAGCCCTGATTCGACCACACCCTCATCCCCTCTCTCGCTCTCTCTCTCTCGGCCAGGTGGCCACGTTGATCCCGAACATGGCCGAGGCCTTCATCAGCTTCATCCTGCCCCCTCAGGATGCTGTTTTTATACACGAAGCCCCTCCCCCTGGACCTGGCGTGCAGACTGGGGACATGTGAGGAGTTCCTGTTCAGGACTGCTCCGGGATCCTGAGGCTCTACCGGAATGTCCTGCTGCTCCCGGACCTTAAAAGCATCGCTCACAGGGCAGCCGATCGGCTGTCAAAGGTATGAAACAACTTCCAAAGACACAAACCACGCCAAGATCAGTTACTTCACCGGGCCACGTTCTGAGTCGGTAGAGCTTTGATGCGGACTCGTGTGATGTAATTTGAAATTCTTTCTGGTGACTTGAGATTTTACCAGGACAGGTTTCAAGATTTGAGCTTGATTGGAAAAAAACAGACTTTTCGTTCACTCATTTCAGGTGACTTGAGAGTTGACTGATCTGTTCCAGGTGGCTTGACATTGACATGGCCTCCTTCCAGGTGAGCGGCAATGATGACATCACGTGCAGGTGTTGGGATTTATTCAATTCACTTTCTTCAGATCACTTCCTGTCCCGCCTCCTTGACGAGGAGCTGCTCTCCGATAGGCTGTTCTCCTGCCTCATGGCCGCGCCCCCGTTGAGATGGAGCAGGGATTGGAGTCAGGTGAGTCAGCTGACGGACGGTTGGCTGGGTGTACTGGAAATATCTGCAGTCAACTCTGTTTGAGTTGCAGGTTTGGTCATCCTGTGAAGAACCAGAGAGGAGCAGCTGATCTTCTTCATTAACTCGTGTGATTAAAGCTGGTGAACTTGAGTCATTAAAATAATAAATGTATGTTTATATGTTGTTTCTCAGCTGCAATTTTTCCTTTAAGAGGCGACTCTTGTTTTCACACGATTAACACATGAATGTTGATTTATTTGTCTCTGAACATTAGTTTTGCTACACGTGATAAACATCACTGTTGTATATCCGTTATAGTGACAGACGCGGATTGGATAGCGTATTTCTGCTTCTTTGTTCCATTTTCTACCGCTTATCCCGCTAGGGGTCACGGGGGCTGGAGCCTATCTCAGCATCTTCGGGCGAAGGCGGGGTCACCCTGGACAAGTCGCCAGTTCATCGCAGGGCTGCCATATAGAGACAAACAACCATCCACACTCACATTCACACCTACGGACAATTTAGAGTGACCAATTAACCTACTAATCCCCAGTTTTGCATGTTTTTTGGAATGTGGGAGGAAGCTGGAGTACCCGGAGAGAACCCACGCAGGCACAGGGAGAACATGCATACTCCACACAGAAATGCGGAATTGAACCCAGGACCTTCTTGCTGTGAGGCGACTGTGCTAACCACTGTGCCGTTCTTTGTTGCGATATTTCTTAGTCAAATCAGAAGAAGAGCGTTTTTTGTGTAACGTGTCCTCCCGCCGCTGGTGTCGCTGTTACCTCTCCGAGGTCGGTTCAGTGAAGTGTTTCCGGGTTATCGATTTGACTCCACTTCTCCAACTGACACGCGTGTTGGAGCAAACTGAAGCAAAACATACCGACACAGTCCTCACGCAGGCGGGGAAACGCAGCAGAAGTTCGTGTGAACGTGCAGAGTGACCCAGAGAACTTCTGTCGTCATGGGTCCGGTGAGTTCCGGTTTAAGAGCGGAGTTCTGTTTGTTTTCACAGTCTCCTCAGTCTGCCGCCAGACTCCCCCGAGACACATGCCGATTAAAGTTTCTGTGACTCCCGGAGGAGTTCTCGCGGTCTTAAACAGCTGATAAAGATTTTTCTGAATCATCTGCGCTTATAGATGAAATCGGCGTCAGTAGAATTGATCAGAGAGATTACTATGAAACGACTCCGTATGTTTAATGACAGCTGATTGCTGATCAATAACCTCAGTAGTAACTCGTCATTATATGGGAGAGTTTTTCATTTGAAAATAAAGTTAAGTTTCATTGTGTAACAAGACAGAACAAAAATCAAATCCTGAAAATAATTATTTGTTTTGGTTATTTTTGGAGTTTATTAGCTGGACAAAATATATTTGGATCATTCTTTTCTTTTCCCCTCCTCTGTGGTTCTTCCTGAGGTTTCTTATCTTCCCTGTTTAGGGTTTTTTAAGTTTTTCCTCCCCCGGTTCGAGGGTCTGAGGGCTGGTCAAAGCCCAGTGAGATAATGTGTAAATTGTGATTTTTGTGGGCTGTACAAATAAAAATTGATTTGATTTTTTTAGTCCAAGTTAAGTTAGGTCCTTTTAACCTTTGTTTATCGTCCAGTACTGATTGCTGTGAAAAATGATTATCTGTCACTGACGTTCTGACGCTTCTTTCCTTCCTTTCCTCCTTCCCTGCAGCCTCGGTCGAAGAAGCGCCGACCAACATTCCGCCGTCTGTTGAAGACGAGCAGCATGAAGCTTGAGAACAAGCTGAAGACTCGTCAGTTGAAGCAGCAGAACATTGCCAAGAAGCAGCGCAAAGAGCAGAAGAAGCTGAGACAGGCAGTGAAGGACGCTGCCATCAGGACGCCCCGCCCACTGGAGACCTACAGGAAGAGGCCTGGTGAGAGTTTGTGTTGTCTCATGAATACGCTCAGAAGCCGCAGAGCTCGTCAGATTTTTGCATCTCCGTCAACTAAAAATAGCAGTTTGGCAGCCCTCACGCTGTTTTCTGTGGACTTCGTGTCCCATGATGCTCTGCTCAGCCTTGTTTGTCCTGATAACAGAGGAAGAGGAGGATGAGGAGGAGTTTCTAGAGAGTCTGCCCACAGACATGATGGAGGATGAAGACCTGCAGCAGATGAGTGTCATGGCTCGCCAGGCGTCCTTCATCACCAGGGACCTGTCGTCATGGTAACGCATACTCGACGGTCTGCAGGTGACCCTGTTTGACACACAGTGTCTGAGGTGTGTTCGCTTTGTGCCTGGCAGCGGGCCGGTACACAGCGGGAAGAGGCGGAGCTCGGAGGTGCTGCGGAGCTACGAGAAGGTGCCGAGGAAAATGGCGAGGACGGAGGAGAAGGAAGTCATCCACCTTCTGCCCATTAAAGACAAAACAGGGCTGATCCCGCAGAGCATGGAGAGAGGTAGCACACTTACTTGATCCTTGTTGATCACTGATCGATCTGATCGTTCAGACTGTGAAACACATCACTTGTGATTGGTTGTAGCCATTGAAAAGCAGCCAGAGGAAGAGGAAGAGGACGAAGAGGAAGCTGCTGGTGAGCCAGAGCAGTTTGAAAACGGTAAGAATGACGTCACCGTTGCACAAACCTTGACACAACGTTAAATAATTGTAGCAATTACTTTTTTTGTCACAAAACCCTCTTTTTGGTGATTTTTGTCACAGTTTTAGCGGTGAAGAGCTTCAGTTTTCCGGCTCGGCTGTTTGCTGAATGATGATCTTCCCGGATGTAAATCTGATGTATGTTTGATGTGTAAGCAGCAGTTGTACAGGTGTGTTATGTGTCCTCCTGTGCAGAGGGGGAGCTGGAGAGCTCTGCGGCGCTGACGCCAGAGCAGAGAGAGCAGCTCAGAGTCCAAAAGATACATGAGAGGAAGCTGCACATCGCCAGCCTGGGGTCAGCCATCATCTCAGCCCCCTACACTAATGTAAGAGCGGACCGCTGGTCTGGGATCCGACTGCATCGATGTTTCCTGGCTGCTGACGGCGAGTTTTACAACATGCATGTGTGTTTGTGTGCTCAGATGAAGCGGGTGAAGGAGCTGCGCGGCATGCTGATGGAGTCGGACCCCTGTGTGGCAGTGACAGTCAGGAAGCTGGTGATGGTTTCACTCATGGAGATCTTTAAAGACATCGCCCCCACCTACAGGATACGACCCCTGACCTCCGCAGAGAAGGCTGTCAAGGTAACCAGGTTTTGCTGTGTGTCCTCCCGAGCAGAGGAGGCGCCGCAGACATCTTCTGCCTTCGGTCGTGATTATTTTTTAACCTGTACAGGTTTTATGTTTGTCTATCTGTACTCGAGCTGAGAACAGACATTTAAAACTCTCTGACATCATCGCCGCACAAAGTCTGTGGGCCAGGAAGTGCATTAGAACTAGAGCAGGAAGCTACAAAGCCTTTTTGGCGTGTGCACGGGCGAGCAGCTCTGATAGGACTGAACAGGTGCCATGTTTGCATCTGGTATCAGGTTGTTTGACTTCAGCCATCGAAATGTGAAATTCTGATAATGTTGCCACCCATCTTTACAATATCACCCCTCCACTGCAGGTCATGTGACCTGTACCCGCTCTGTTTGGACAGTACGGTGTCTGTTTCTGTAAATTAAAGGTTTCCTAATGATTGGATCAATGATTGGTTGGGTGTTTGAATGGTTTGAGAACTGATTGATTGACAGTTGTTGCGTCCATCCTACAGGTGAAAAAGGAGACTCAGCAGCTCAGAGAGTTTGAAGAAGGTCTGGTCAGTCAGTACAAGTTCTACCTGGAGGACCTCGAGCAGACCATCAAAGGTATGTAACCATGGCAACACCCAAGCGCTGCATGCCGACAGCAGATGCGGGTCAATGTGTTTACCCTCCGTGTTTAGACTGGAAGCAGAAGAAGAAGAAGCGCAGCCAAGCCGTGGGTTTGGAATCGTACCGCGGCCTCGCCGAGGTCGCCGTGCGCTGTTTGTGCGAGCTGCTCCTCGCTCTTCCTCACTTCAACTTCCACAACAACATCATTGTCGTCCTCGTCCCACTGATGAACGACCCTGCGAGGAAGGTAGGTCAGCAAGCTCAGTGTGATGCCTTCAGGTGTGTGTGTCACAGGTGTCAGGTAGTTGTTGTGATGCGTTCATGTGCCTGGGTATGTTGCGATGCCCTCAGGTTTCAGGTACATGCTGCGATGCATTCAGGTGTCTCTGTGTATTGCAGGTGTCGGATATGTGCTGTGATGCGTTCAGCAAGCTCTTCCAGCAGGACAAAGTGGGCGGGGCTTCGCTGGCCACCGTGCGTGTCATCTCGGGCCTCATCAAGAGTCTGAACTACAACGTCAGACCTGAGGTAAGTCATGAAGCCCAGACAGTGATGTCATGGCTTGAACCGTGATGTCACAGCGATGTCATGTCCCGACCTCGTCGGCAGGTGTTGAGGACCCTGCTGAGTCTGAGGATCAAGGAGGTGGAGATGAAAAAGGACATGGAGGACACGGCACCAAAGAAGAAGTTCCTGAACAACAAAGAGAAGAAGAAAAATCTGTCGAGGATGCAGAGGAAGGTATGACTCACGTCAGCAATCGACCGTCGTGGAAACACAAGCGCACCTGAGCTCACTGTGTGTGCGTGTGTGTGTGCGTGTGCAGTGGAAGAAGGCGGAGGAGAAGCTGGAGAAGGAGCTGCTGGAGGCAGAAGCCTCGGAGAGCAAAGACAGGAAGATCAAACTGGTGAGTCCAAGAACACGCACAGATTCACTTGGTCGACTCATCAAACAGCTAAACCTCTTCCTCTTCCTCTTCCTCCTCAGCACACAGAGATTCTGAACATCGTCTACCTCATCTACTTCAGGATCTTGAAGAAAGCGCAGAAGTCTGTTCTGCTCCCTGCTGTCCTGGAGGGTCTGGCCAAGTATGACTCGCTCGCACGCGTGCACACACACACACACACACACACACACAGTAATATTACTGTAGTACTGACTGATGTAATTTCCTGTCAGCTTTGCTCACTTGATCAACCTGGAGTTTTTTGATGACCTACTCAGCGTGCTGCAGAGCCTGATCCAATCAGGAGTGAGTATTGTCCTTAGCCCCGCCCCTCATTCGGACTGAGTCAGCTGTGTCACGGTGTTAGATCTGTTGGAATATTCCTACCAAGACGAATGTTTCATTGGTTAATATTGAATAAAAATGGGGGGAAAAAAAGACCCAAACTGATCGATCAGTTCACTGACTGATTATATTGATTGTCCTTCACAGGATTTGACCAATCGGGAAAGTCTCCACTGTATCCAGACTGTGTTCACCATCCTGTCAGGACAAGGTGTGTGTGTGTGTGTGTGTGTGTGTGTGTGTGTGTGTGTGTGTGTGTGTTCTCAGACTGTCCAACTTAGCTGAATCAATAAAGTTTCTTCATGTTTGTGTCAGGTGACGTCCTGAACATCGACCCGCTCAACTTTTACTCTCAGCTGTACGGGATGCTGCCGAGGCTCCACGCAGGTCCGACGCTTTAACGGCATCATTACATGTCAAATCAAATCAGATTGGTTTATTTGAACGGCTGCTCTGTCTCTGGCAGGGGCGCCCAATGATGACATCATCATCGTTTTGCAGTGCCTGGAGGCCATGTTGACCCGTCGAAGGAAGCAGGTGACCTTGCAGAGGGCGATGGCATTCATCAAACGACTGAGCACGCTCAGTCTGCATGTCCTACCGAACGCTAGTGTGGGAATCCTCGCCGCCAGTAGAGCTGCTGTGCACGTGAGTGTGTGTGATTGACTTCCCGCTGTCCACTTAGCATCATGCTAAGTTGGCCTCATGCTAACATCGTGTTTGCCAGCTTTAGTTTTCTCATCGCTCTGTGTGTGTGTGTGTGTGGTGGGTGGTGTGTGTGTAAGGCCTTCCCTAAGAGTGACTTCCTATTGGATAATGAGGTTCAGGGTAGCGGCTTCTTCCTGCCAGAGCTGGACGAACCTGAGCACTGCAACGCCCAGAACACGGCACTGTGGGAGCTACACACGCTACAGGTACACGCAGTACGCTCTACTGGTATCCACAGTACACGTTACAGGTATACGGAGTACACGTAGTACACGCAGTACACACTACAGGTTTAAGCTGTTGTTGCTCACATGAACAAACAGCATGATGTCATCTTGCCCGTTGACAGCGACATTACCACCCGGTGGTGCGGCAGTTTGCGGCCCACCTGTGTCAGGGAGCTCCCAGTGAAGGATCGGCGGCGCTCGCGGTGGACCTGAGCCGCAGGTATGTCCACCTGATCACATGACCGGCTGTCACACTGACAGCACTGAGACAGTGGGAGCGTTTGTTTCCATGCAGCGGGCACCCCTGCCGACAGAACGTTTGTGAAATGTTTTGTTTCCGCTGAGCTGTGACGACTTCCTGTCCAGGTCTCCGGTGGAGCTCTTCGACGTCTACAGTGTCAGAGACATGAGCTTCAACCCACCTGTAGCTCCGCCCGGCACCAAGAAGAAGGTATAAAAATCAAACACACCTTCAGTCCGGATGAATTATCGATTATCGACCAATCCTGTGTGTCCACCGTTGTCCATAAAGTGTGTGTAAACGTGTTTTTAAAACTCTTGTTGCGTATCAGGATCGTTTTGTGATCGGAGCGGCGCTGCTTGACAACGAGCTGCAGAGACGAGCCGAGAGCATCTCGACGGTCGCCACGGAGACGGAGCTGGTCTTTACCACAGCACACACGGGACAATGACACACGCACGCTCTTGTTTTATCGGAGCAGAATCCTGTTAAAGAGACATTGGTGTTTTTGTTTGTACTTTTGTTGATGTTTTGTTCCAGTTCTGACATTTAGTTTGAGATTTTTGTAATAAAACTGAATTGAAATTGAGTGTTTTTGGTGAACTGGTCCTTTAATGCTACACGATGTCATGACAGTTACAGTACACGGTCAGCCACGCCGTCACACGACACCTGTGCAACAGGTCACACCCACAAACGGGTACAAAGTCTCACTTGGAGTGAAACTCCCTTGATCAACTGTGAAATCATTATGACATGATTAAACTGGATCACGACGTGTTTCCAAGCCAGCCCTGAAACCGTGTCAGTGACAGAAAGTGGTGTTGGGGGCGGGGCGTTGGTCTCCTCACGAAGGTTTCGGGCTGTGAGGTGGGGACCTTCCAGCAGAGGGCATCAGGTCACCACAGAAGAAGAGCAGGGGCGGAGAAGCTGTTGACACTTAACTTAGGAGGAGCTAACTGAACTTGGAGTTCCTTTGCAGCAGGAAGCTCCATTTATGGCTGAGGTGGGCGGGGTCGAGCTGATGTAAAAGAGAGCTGGCCGTCGTGCTCAGATTCAATTCGTGAGCACAGAATGCTGCTACAGCCTCTCTGGACCCTCCTCCTGGGACACGCGTCCCTCCTCTGCTCCCCTCTCTTCCCCGCCGTCTTCTCGCTGTCCGTTTTCCTGTGCTGCTGTCTGCCCTTCCTGCTGCTGGACCTGCTGTCCTCCAGGTGGGCCCTCCTGCGCAGGTACAAGCTGCAGTCTCACAGCTCCATCAGCTGGGCCTCAGTGTGTAGCTGCATGGCTATGACGCTCTACAACCACCTGGTGTTCATCCTCCCGCTGACGGTCCTCCACTCATACCTGCGGCCCATACGTCTGCCCGAGCAGGCCCCGCCCCTGCCGCGGCTGCTCACTCAGGTGCTGGCCTGCCTGCTGCTCTTCGACTTCCAGAGCTTCACGTGGCACCTGCTGCACCACAGGATCACCTGGCTGTACTGCCGCTTCCACAAGGTTAGTGCCCGAACTAGCCAAAGTCTGACCTTCACCGCCAATGAAAATAACAAGATTTCTCCTGTTCCTCCTCCAGGTGCACCACACCTACACCTCCACCTACGCACTCACGGCCGAGTACACCGGGACCTGGGAGATGCTCAGCCTGGGCGTGTTCGCCGCCGCCAACCCCGCCCTGCTGGGTTGCCACCCGCTCACTGAGCTAGCCTTCTTCCTGCTCAACATCTGGCTGTCGGTGGAGGACCACTGTGGCTACGACCTGCCGTGGGCCACCCACTGCCTGGTGCCGCTGGGGCTGTACGGGGGCGCCCGCCACCACGACCTGCACCACCTCAACGCCAAGTGCAACTACGCCCCCTACTTCACCCACTGGGACCGGCTGGCCGGGACGCTGCGGACCCAGGACCGATGAGGTTCTGAGAGGAGCCGATGAGTCTGTTCTGGACAGCCTGAATTTAGCGGTGATATATCATATATATTCAAACTCACTCAGGTGTTTGTTGGTGAAGCCGACGGATTGAAACCTGCCGTCAGCGAGATTTCTTTGCATTACAGTGGAAACTTCTTCGCCGGATGTTACTGATTCTGTTGACAGGAGAAAATTTTGTTCATATTGAACCAGCAGGTGTTACTGACCTCATGTGACTCAATCAAAGGGGGAATTTTTATCAGTGAGAATAAACCTTTTGGAGACGAATGAGTGGCTGTTTGTTGTGTTGTCAGTTTGACTCTGAACGCCTCCTCACTTTTAAATTTAAATCACAATTTTACGAAGACCAAAGTGAAACAGTGAAACGTGAGAGTAAAACAACAGATAAATGTTCAGGAGACTTTGGACGGTTGCACTTTGATTCTGCCTCAATGTCTCGGGCAGTTGATGGAATAAAATCTTTCAGTCAACACGTCTGAGGTTCAATCTTTGTTTCTCTTTGTGTCTCTTTGAGTCTTTGTTGTCACAGGATAGAAACCCTCCAGGAAACACCTGCAGAAACAGGTCACAGCACGATTAGCTGCCGGATCAGTGAATCTTGGTTTCATGTGACTTCTATCAGGGTTGACAACCACAATCCCAAATACCAAAATTTTGAGTGTTGAGGGTTCTGATGTTTGACCACTGCAGAGCCACGTGATAGTGAACGTAATTTCCTGTCGCGTCCCTGCACATCCTGTCGTCGTGTCTGCATCGAACCCAGCGCACACGTTCTCTGATTATCCATATGATTCTGTTGAGGCTTCGTTACGATTGACGGTGTTTTGTGACACTCCTTCCGGCCCGCCTGGATTTCTGCCCTCCTGCTCGCGACAGTCTGGAGCTGTTCCGGCTCTCTGCCGTTCTGTTTGCCGTTCTCCCCCTACAATATGGGAATAAAAATCCTGCCCACAGGAAAACTGGTTTCAGACCAGCAGCATTAAGACCTGAAGGGATGAAATCAGCGAGTCCTGGTAGGGTTTACGGGCCGTTTGACACCACCAGGGCTGCCTTTGTCACAGGTCCGCAGGATTCCGTCTCTGCTCTTTGCAGATGATGTGGTCCTGTTGGCTTCTTCGACAGAGGCCGGTTGGTCCTGACGGGTGGACCGCCCTCTCCGGGTAGTGTCAAGCGGCGAGGATGAGGATCAGCACCTCTAAATCTGAGGCCATGTTTCTCAGCCGGAAAAGGGTGGATTGCCCACTCTGGGTCGGGGGAGAGTCGCTTCTCCAAGTGGAGTTCAAGTATGTCGGGGTCTTGTTCATGAGTGACGCACCGATTGGAGCGGGGTCGGCAAACTGGTCCGTTGTGGTGAAGAGCGAGTTGAGCCGGAAGGCCAAGCTTTCACTTTACCGGTCAGTCTACGTTCCAACCCTCACCTGTGCTGGTGAGCTCTGAGTCGACGCTGACATCGCCAACACCATCGGCCGAAACGAAGCTCCTCTGCACGCTGCTGAGCCCATTCTCTGAGACAGAGGGAGGAGCTCGGAGCAGAGCCGAGGGTTCGGCCAACTGCACGTGTTTGGGCTGTCCAGGAGGAGACCCCGCCTCAGACCCAGGACACACCCTGCTGACCTGAGAACGGCTCGGCACTCATTACACTTAAAACAGCACAACACACGTTTGGAGCTCTGTGGAACTCTACAGGTCAAAGTTCACTCTCTCAGTTCACAGGTTAGCGGTAGCTCCGCCCCCTTTTATGGTCTTAAACACACAACTGCAGGAGCCACGCAAACAAGGTGGTCCAGCTGCTGAACAAGGAGAGGTGTGTGTTTACCTGTGGATCTATGGAGGAGGCGCCTGATCACTCTGAGGTTGGAGGTTACAAACAAAGGTCCTGTTCTGAAGGGACGTACGCAGGTTGTTCACGTTGCTGAACGTGTGTTTGTTGGAGGGCAAACTGAGACGACCTTCAAGCAGAGAACGAACAGAACGCAGACCTCCTTCGTTCTTTTTTCTCATTTGTGTCCTACAAACATGAGGAGAATAGAAACAAAACCACAGAAAAACAATAATGTCCAAACTTCGAGGGGGAGCAGGAGGAAGCAAAGAGATCATTTAGTCCTGGTGATATAACAATAAAATCAGTTAATCTTTACAGAGAGAAATCAGACGGCCAAACCAACCCTCAGCTTGTAACACTGTAAACTAAAATCTCCGTGTTTGGATTTCAAACGGACTGTGACCTTGTTAAGGTTATAGATCACATGTCATCACGGATCACGGCCCGGACCGATGCTCACACAGCGTCCATTTACCTCGCGGGAAACATGCCAGAGGTTTTACTTCATACATCATTTGTGCTGTTTTACACTGGACAATGTCCAATTCATTGTCTGGTCTGTAGGTATTTTCCCATGACACAACTCAAATATGGTGATAACAGTGAAGAGTGTATATAGTGTCCAGCCTAGAAGGCTCCTGCCCATCTTATCACACACACGCTTCACGTGAGGCCTCCAGCAGAGCTCGTGTCCTCATGGACTGTTTCAAGTTTTACTTTAGAGATATAACAACTACATATCGGTATTTTACAGACCATTTCCACATATCAGAAACTGAGTTTTATGGAAGTTCAGTGATAGCTCATTGGAATTGAATCAAAACTGTAATTTGTGACTTTTGTTTCCAAGATTTGCTGTAAGTCCTCCCCTGTACTAAATGTCATCCCGAAGAACAACACAACATAATAAGTTTTATGCTTTACAAATATCATTCATATATAAAATGAATAATTTGGGGCCCGAAACTGACCCCTGTGGGACACCACATGTGATGCTGAGACATGTTGACCTGTGATGAGACATCTGCATAACCTGACTCCTGTTCTCAATAGGACGTTTGATCCAATCATAGGCCGCCGCTCTGATGCCATAACTATCCAGTATTTCATGATCAGCTTTCTTAAGGTCTATAAATATTCCCACAGCTAATGTTTAATCATGTTTACCGTTGGTTCAGACCTCAGCTCACTCGCTTAACTTCTGATCGGAACCCCCACTGACTGTCCGTGAGAAGATCGTCTTCTTCGGTGACCTTATCACCCTAAAGGCAGCAGGGAAACAGGTCTGTAATCTGTAAAAAGATGAGTGTCTCCAGCTTTATAATCATTGTGGCTACATTCGTTCTCTCTGGGAAAATAAATGACATAAATCTGCAATTTATTTTCTTTATTACCGTCAAGTTATATTTTTACACTTGTAAGTCCCCCGTGTTCTGTCCACACTCAACTCCTCCTCAGTCTTATTCGTGTCTTTGTCCTGGTTGGGGCCCACAGTTACAAAGAACCTGTTGATTCCTCACCCACGTCATTCATGCTGGTCAGTGTTGCGTCACACTCGAGAAGGCGGACTGGCGTTCTTTCGGGGAACTGGAGAACATTCCGACGGGCTCGTCAGGACAGGGAGACAAGGTGAGACGAATCGAGCGACGCGCTGACAGAGGAGCGCTGAGTCATGGCATAAATATGTCCCCCCGCCAGCCTCTGTTACAACGTTCAGAGCTGGTGAGATCACAGGAAGGGAAAGGGAAAGGCTCTCCTTCCGGCAGACCAAAAATAAACGAGGGAATTCCAAAGAAAGTGAAACACGGCCAGGAAAATAAAATTCCCCGTTCTTATTTATGGAAACAAGAATGTTGAGCTTTGACCCATTTCCCTGCCATGAAGAATCCAGACGGGTCTGAGCCCAAATGAGACCCTGATCAGACCCTGATCACCACCGAGCTCAATCAATCAAGTTTAATTTGTACAGCCCAAAATCACAAATACCAATTTGCCTCTGAGGGCTTTACAGTCTGTACATGACAACTGAGGGAGAAGAACAGAGGAGAATCCTTCTTCCTGGGACAGCAGTGACAGTCGTTACTAAAACAACAATAAACGCCATGATGATAAGACATTTCCATGACGTTCAGCTGAGGAGCAGAAGAAACACAGCCAGAGACTCCGACTTGAGTGTGTGAATCAGTTCTTGTTCTCGTAAAGAAGCGGTGATTTGTGTCTGACTGACGCTGTTCGTTTATCCTCATTCTCCTGCGCCACAGGACGGACGTCACAGCAGGATATGGTGGTTATTCACAATAAGAGCATGGTGAACAGTCGGAGGCTGCTCAGCCTGACCTGCCGTCGTCCAGCCTGCCTCAGTCGGCCCGGGTCCTTCAGACGGTTCTTACATACTGCGCAGAGCCAGATTATGGGATGTTTACAGTTAAAGGTTCAGAGACACATCAGGGGATCAGCCAGGAGGACGGGGGCCGGTCTGTGGGACCAGGACACGGGTGGGAACTGGCGTCCAACGTGCCAACCTCAATCGTCTGTGTGACGGCTCTACCTGCAGGACACCGCCTGCTACTGCAGCACCACCACTCACACTGCATCACCACAGCTCCACCTGCAGGGGGAGGCACAGGGTAATCATGGCAGGGGGAGGAGGAGGTGAAGAAGGAGAGTCAGTGCAGGAACAAACACAGTCATCTTTGATTGTTTCACGTTTTCCAGATTCCTGAAACTCATCAGAGCTACAAATTCAACTCATTAAGCTCATTTATTGTTGCTCGCTTATTTATTTATTGTGCCAGTATTTATTTGTTACTAAACAGGGGAACTCAAAGGTTACATACGCATGTGGATTAGATTTTGAAGAGATGAACAATCAATGAGATCTTGGTGGTGATCCGGTCCGATCCCGATCGTCTGGATCCAGGATTTTTATGGGATGGGGTTCGTTCTGTCAGCCCTGATTTTGTCTTCGGTGACGTTGCTGTGGCCGTTCTTCTCTAACGTCTTTTATGTTACGTAAAGAAGAACGGAAGAAAAACTTCAGGCAGTTTTCTTCTGGATCTAAATCAGCAAATATTGTAGATCTGTGAAATCTGCTGCCAGACTTCACATTACTGTTCCGTATCCTCGTCACTTCCTCCCACCTCGCAGTGAAACTTGAAGTGACCCCCATCCCATAATTATAAAGGAACCGAGGATACCATTAGTGTGGATGGTAACAAACATCATGTTGTTAATAATCATAATCTGCAGGCCTGCTGATATGTGGGTGGGGCTTGTTCTGCTTTGGTGAAGGTTTGCGTTCTCTGACTGCTTTTTGGTTAATTTATTGTTTACTGTTTATTTGTATAAGGACAATATAGCATCTACATGTTGTTGGTTCCACACGATGATCATTTTCCACGTGTTGATCAAGTTACACATGTTAACACGATGACATGAATGTGCAGAAACTCTTCTACTCACAGTTTGAGAGTCCTGCAAGACACAAACCGACGCTGTATTCTTACACTGAGGTACTTGTACTCGTACATTGAGGTATTTGTACTCGTACACTGAGGTACTTGTACTCGTACACTGAGGTATTTGTAATTGTACACTGAGGTATTTGTACTCGTACATTGATGTATTTGTACTTGTACACTGAGGTACTTGTACTCGTACACTGAAGTATTTGTACTCGTACATCGAGGTATTTGTAATTGCACACTGAGGTATTTGTACTCGTACATTGCGGTATTTGTATTTGTTTAGTATATCCATAATCTGCTTGTCCTTCACCTCCTCAGAGGGAAATACTTCACTTTTTACTTCATTATTTTGGTTTGAGGTTTTATTTTTTCTGTTAAATTTGTAATAAAATGTACAAAACATTCTGCAAGTACTACTACTATTACTACTTCTAATACTTGGACCTTATTTTAGTGCTTTTGCACATTTAATTGGGTAAAGTCAGTTTTTGTACACTGAAGTAAACGATGTGAGTATTTCTTCCTCCTCTGACTCCTGCTGCCATAAACAGACTGAAACACACACACACACATTCCTGAGCTCTCCGTGTTGATGTTACTTGGCCAATCAGAAACAGTTTCAGACGTCTCCAGCTGTTTTCCCATTTTCGGTCAAAGTCCAACAGGATTTCTTCCTCCTCTGACTCCTGCTGCCATAAACAGACTGAAACACACACACACACATTCCTGAGCTCTCCGTGTTGATGTTACTCGGCCAATCAGAAACAGTTTCAGACGTCTCCAGCTGTTTTCCCATTTTCGGTCAAAGTCCAACAGGGTGTGTGCGTGTTTGTATGTGTGTGTGTGTGTGTGTGTGTGTGTGTGTGTGTGTGTGTGTGTGTGTGTGTGTGTGTGTGTGCTTAAAGGTTAGCATGTGAGGTAATTAGTAGTCAACACTTTGTAGCTGACTGAGGTTTGCAAAACTGCAAACAAACATAAGCAGCATTATCTTAGTACACAGCTAGCATATCTGAAGCTAACAATACTAGCTGCAAACTGTTATGGTAACTATTTGCAGGTAACATTTTTAGCTACAGACAGCTAACATTTGTGACATTATAGCTACAGACAACTAGCACCTAATGCAAGCTTAGCTGTGCATAGGCAACTAATGTGGTCTATAAGCTAGTTAAATTCTATGGATACAATTTAACATAAAACAAACAGAATTAAGAGGTGGAATGTCTGAAAGCATCACGGTGTCAATATAAATTATTCAAACACATCAGATGTTTATACTCAAGAGCAGATCTTTCAGTTTTATTAACTCTGTAGAGCTTTTGCAACCGAGCTATAAAGCTAACATGTAAATGAACAGTCTGTTAGTGATCCTGAAGGCTACAACAGGAGCCTTTTTTAGAAAACTCATGTTACAGCCAGTGCTAAGTGATGCTAGCACCAAACTGCTAGCTCGTTAAACTTAAAAACTCGTTAGGTTTAGATGGATGACCTGTTGTGTATTTTAGACCTCATGTAAACTAAATATGTGACCTTTTGTTCCTGCATGGAGAACAAATACTTAGCTGTGACGTAACAGTTTTTGACTTTAGCATATGCTAAGCTAACAGCTACTTTTGGAGCACAAAGAGCTAAAGTGAGTGAGTGCTGCATGAAGTGATGATGCAGAGGCTGCAGGGGAGGAGGAGCAGATGAAAACTGCACAACTAAACAAGGACATAGTGAAGGACACTGGGATACACTCGGAGACACACCCACCATGTTTCCTCTCCTTACATGAGACGAAGAGGAGGAGGAGCAGGAGGCTCCTCTTGTTTACTGAGCGGCTTCCTTATTTGGACCTCAAGACACATGCGGATCTGACTGTCTCTTGTTATATGTTTTATGTTCTATTTCATCCATTCTCACTCGCCTTGTTCTGCTCGGGTTCTTCTTCATGAAAAGTTTCTGTTGCAGATGAGGAGCAGAGGGAGGTGTCGTTCACGCAGGAAGTGTTGTCCTTCTCATAGTAAAGTTCTCCTTAAAAGGAGTCAGTGAGTAACAGAAACATGCTGCAGAGAG
>KV751350.1:5329213-5366417 GCA_001698575.1 Mola mola | reverse complement strand
GAGAGAGAGAGAGAGAGAGAGAGAGAGAGAGAGAGAGAGAGAGAGAGAGAGAGAGAGAGAGAGAGAGAAAGAGAGCATACCAAACACAGGCAGGACTCTGCTTCATGCCCTAATTAGGAATTTATCCCAGAGTTCTTTGTTGTTCATTCATTGAAGGCCGCAATGCATCGTGGGTGATAATGTCCCTGCTGCCATTTAAAGTCTCACAACTCAAAGCTGGTGATTTTGTAAGCAAATTTCAATCGCTGATCAATAACTGATTTCAGATTTTGGTCTGATTATTCATACAGCTCCTACGTGGTCAAAACTATTTGGACGGATAATGTTTCTCTGTTTCTTTGACATAAAACATATCTTCATGTTGTCACATGTTGTGAAGTGTTCTATGTAGAACATTCCTTATGCAGAGAAACGTTTCAGTCAGTTTGATCATCTTCAGTATTTCTACAAACAGTGGGCGGAGTCCTTGTGTCCCTCACCTGCAGAGGGCACCGGGTTCATCTGGGACAGGCCACACCCCCTTCTTTATTACAGGCTTTTATTTGAAGAGACAAACAGGAAGTCATGATGTGAGCTGTCTCCTCGTCAATAACCAATAACCCGCCCTCTCTCTCTCCGACAGTGTGAATCGGTTTCGTAGCGTCGTTGCTTGCCCAAAGCGCCCACTGCAGTCATGTGTGATGAGGAGGAGAGCACCGCTCTGGTCTGTGACAATGGGTCCGGTCTGTGCAAGGCCGGTTTCGCCGGAGACGACGCCCCTCGAGCTGTTTTCCCCTCCATCGTTGGCCGGCCCAGACACCAGGTAACGGAGACAAGCTGATGCTAACGCTAACACAGCTGCTGCTAGTCACACAACCACTGACTGTAAGTTAAGATCAAAGTCAAACATCTGGTAGCATAGCTCATAAGCCCCTCCCCCTCGGTGTTAGCAGATATACTTATCAAACGAATGTTTCCCAAAGATGGTTCCTGTCCTGTCAGGTTGTTCTTATCACGTTGCTGTAAGTTCAACTGTTCACTTTTCTCCTCAGTTTGGTTTTAATCAGTTATTGGCCATAGAGAATGAGTTGAGAATCATGATTGACAGCTAACTCGAAGTCATGTCTCCGCCCCCAATCACTACTGGACAGACTCAAAATGACATCACAAGCATATGATGGCATCACCTGTATCAGGATGTTTTAGCTTCATTCTCGTACTGTGGGAGGAGGAGGTCACATGTCAGCCATCTTCGTTTGGGTCAATAATGGTGACTAGCAGACCTGAACTCAGACGGACTCACAGGATGCTGACCAAATAATTTGTGTTACTGATGACAAACACTGTCTCTCTCTCTCTCTCTCTTTGTCTCTCTCGCTCTCTCCGTCTCTCCATCCGTCCGTCTGTCTCTCAGGGAGTGATGGTGGGAATGGGGCAGAAGGACAGTTACGTGGGAGACGAGGCTCAGAGTAAACGAGGAATTCTCACCCTGAAATATCCCATCGAACACGGAATCATCACCAACTGGGACGACATGGAGAAGGTCTGTCCCATGCTGATGATGATGATGATGAGGATTGATGATGGTGGCTGTGATGATGATGAAGCTCTGCTCTGTGATTGGTCAGATCTGGCATCACTCGTTCTACAACGAGCTGCGAGTGGCTCCAGAGGAACATCCCACCCTGCTGACGGAGGCTCCTCTCAACCCCAAAGCCAACAGGGAGAAGATGACACAGGTACCCGCAGTACACCAAGTACACACAGTACCCGCAGTACACACAGTACTGCAATACTGTCACTAACACTGTGTGTGTGTGTGTGTGTGTGTGTAGATCATGTTTGAGACCTTCAACGTTCCTGCCATGTACGTGGCCATCCAGGCCGTCCTGTCGCTGTACGCCTCCGGCCGCACCACAGGTTGGACACCCTCCCTCTGCTGCTCCTCCTGCTGCTCCTCTTCTTCCTCCTCCTCCTCCTGCTCCTGCTGCAGGGGGGCAGGAGGACAGAGGAGGTGACCGTCTGTCCGTCTCTCAGGCATCGTGCTGGACTCGGGCGACGGCGTCACCCACAACGTGCCGATCTACGAGGGTTACTCTCTTCCTCACGCCATCATGAGGTTGGACCTGGCGGGTCGTGACCTCACAGACTACCTCATGAAGATCCTGACGGAGCGCGGCTACAGCTTCGTCACCACTGGTATGATGTCACCGCGGCCGCTCGTGGCGGGTGCTCGGGCGACACGTGTGTGACGGCGCTTGTGTGTGTGTGTGTGTGTGTGTGCGTGCGCACAGCGGAGAGAGAGATCGTCAGAGACATCAAGGAGAAGCTGTGTTACGTTGCTCTGGACTTTGAGAACGAGATGGCGACGGCGGCCACGTCGTCCTCACTGGAGAAGAGCTACGAGCTGCCCGACGGGCAGGTCATCACCATCGGCAACGAGAGGTTCCGCTGCCCCGAGACGCTGTTCCAGCCCTCCTTCATCGGTCAGAGCCCGTCCGTCCGTCCACACGCCTGCCTCCTCACCTGTCCATCACCTGATCACGCCCCTTTTCCTGTGCGCCGGCAGGTATGGAGTCGGCCGGTATCCATGAGACCACCTACAACAGCATCATGAAGTGTGACATCGACATCCGCAAAGACCTGTACGCCAACAACGTGCTGTCCGGGGGGACCACCATGTACCCGGGCATCGCCGACCGCATGCAGAAGGAGATCACGGCTCTGGCGCCGAGCACCATGAAGATCAAGGTGAGCTGGCGGAGCGTCCGTCCACCAATAGAAACACTGTACCGACATGACAGTCTGAACGTGTGACGTGCTCCCCGCAGATCATCGCCCCCCCGGAGAGGAAGTACTCGGTGTGGATCGGGGGCTCCATCCTGGCCTCCCTGTCCACCTTCCAGCAGATGTGGATCAGCAAGCAGGAGTACGACGAGGCCGGGCCCTCCATCGTCCACCGCAAGTGCTTCTAGAGAGATCGCCCTGCGTCGCCCTGCACCCCGTCCCCCCCGTGCCCCCCGTCCCCCATCAGCACCGTCTTATCTTAGCCTCACTGAGCACGAGCCAACAGCTCCCAGATCAGCTCCACAAACACATCCGGTCAGGGACGACCGCGCGACACCACCCGGTGGGAGGAAGTGACGTCGTTACGTATCCGGATGTTTTTGGTGAACTGAGCGCCACTTTACTGCTGAAGCTGTCCGCCGGCGTCCGTCAGCCTCCACTGCTGCGTCACAGGTGAGCAGAGGCGTGAACGGTGACGTGAAGGAAGTGGCAGGTGACAAAAACAATAAAGAGCCTTCATACAAGACGAGTGTGTCTGCGTTTATTTCTTCACAAGCCCCGCCCCCTCCACGTTAGCAGATGGGACAAACTAAAACCTGCAGGTGGTTCTCTATCAGATGGGCCCGTGACATCATCTGATTGGGCAGGACTGCGGGAACTCGATGCCACAGCTCCACCCCCGATCACGACTGCGAGGCGCTGTGGCCTCAGTACGGTAGGATGAGCTGACAGAGCGGCCATATTTGTTTGGTTCAAGGTGGAGCAGAGTACACGGTCACATGCAGCTACCTGGAGGAAAGCGGCTTGTTTAAAACAGCGTTAGGGGGAGGGGCTGTGGCAAACGTCTTCAACTGAAAATCAAGATAAAAAATGTGTCTTACGTCATTTTTCTCCAGTAAAACTAATTTCTATCAACAAAATCAACCAGTCAACCAGCACATTTTCAAAAAATCCCAAAATGACCAATGAACCCTGCAGAGAGAAATGTCTTTTACTTTTAAACTTCCCACTTCCTGTGAGTGCTGCAAGGAGGCAGAATGCGAGTGACGGGTCGAGCAGCAGTCGATGTTTTATTAGCAAAGATCAAAACAAAGACAGCAGTTCAGTCACGTACGATCAGAAAACACGGACTCAACACACACCTGAAGGCTCGTCCAGCTGCAGAGACAAACAGCGAGCTGACAAAATGCGACATTCCACTCTGCGACGGTGAGTTCAGGTGAGCTGGGAAACACAGCACACAGGTGCAAAACCTTTATTTTGAAAGGGTTCTCTGCTCGGGTTTGTCAGGTCACTTTCAGCATTTCTGCCACTGGAAACAACACCGTGGTCTCAGTCAGCGGGAGGGGCGTGTCCCTGCCCGTGCTTGATTGACAGCAGTTGCCAGAACGTCATCACATGCGGCAATATGATGTCACGGAAGTGTCGACGTGCTGTTAGCAGTTAGCCTGTTAAATGTGAATGTTTGTAGAGAAGATATTAGCATGAAGCTAATGTTGGGAGAGAGAGTCTGTGGTTGCTGCTGATTGGCTCAGTGTGACTCTGACATCACTGCTATGCAAGATTGGACTGGTTCCACCGAGACAGAGCAGGGGCTGATGGGAATGTTTGGCATTAATGTGAAGCCAGGGGGCGCCATCTCGGAACCAAAAAAACACACATTCACTACGGTGGTTTTTCATCAGAAGGCACTCAAAGACACATGCTCACACACACACACAGTGTGACTGGCAGTAGAGAGACGGACAAGACTTCCTGTCTGTCACCTGAGGTCCAACAGGCTGATCTTTGAGTCCCTCACCACCACATGCTTGCACACCTGAGAGAGAGAGAGAGAGAGAGAGAGTTAGTTTGAACAATTAGCTCACCTTAGCTTAGCGTCTGTGGTTGGGTAAAGTCTCACCGTGAAGAGCGGAGGGTCTCTGGGATGAGGATGGAAACCTTTCAGTCTGCACCCAGAAACCTCGGAGACCCCCGCACTGGTCAACCTGAACACACCGGTACTGACACACAGTGGGCGGGGTTACATCTCACCTGAGCCACCCGAGTCCTCCTAATACACAAACTCCAACTCCACAGCACGCATCTTTCATAGGAAGAGAGAGAGAGAGAGTGTGTGACACCTACTCGTTTTGTCTGGGCGCGCACACGATGGCGATGGCCTCCGGCAGCATCAGCTGATATGAGCAGTGAGTGTGAAGGTCGACACTGGAGAGGAAGGCCGTCTGGGTGGGATGAGTCTGAACACACACACACACACACACACACACACACACACAGGTCAGAGCGTGACAGGAAGTGGGAGGGAGGTGAGATGATGTTAAAACAGTGTCTCTTCTGTGCTGCACAGTGAGACCTCTGTCACGCTGTTACTATCTCTGCCCGCTCATCTGTTACAGACCACAGGCTCTGTTCCCATGGCAACATGTGATCATGCAAATGAAGAGAAAACATGCAAGAGGTTATTTTTCCGCGCGAGTGCGTTTGTGTCGGTGTTTTATGGGGACCGCACTGACACTGCGTGTTGTTCCAGACACGTTACGCTGATCGGTAATATACTGCATCAGAGTGTTGGAACGCGATGCACCGAACATCTCAAGACTGACAAAAATAATAAATAAACACTTAAATGGATTACAGGCCAGGGAATTAACGCAAGGAAGGTCCCCACAAAGATAGAGAATACGCCACTTCCTCCAAAGCTCGAGTCGCTCGGACGTTCTCACACTTCTGCTGCGTTGTCGTTCTACCGAACACGAGCGTAAAAGGAAGATGACATCATCATCGGTGATTGCTCATGTGCTGCAAACTCCGCCTCTTTTAAACAAAGTCTCATAAATATAAAATATGAAATGTGCGTTCACTCATGGGGTTGAAAACCAACTGTTAGTGAAAACAGGCGTCCGACAGCCACAAAGCGCGTTTGGCTGTTTGTGTGTGTCGTCGTGTGTAGCCGTACGTGGATCCAGCCCAGCGTCAGCAGGTTCTGTTGGTCCTGGAAGCTGAACAGCTCCTCCACGTTCTCCATGTCGCAGAAATCCGGACCGGCCGACTGTTTCGGGATCACGACGTGGGTCAGCGTGAACTCATTGTGCGTCTGAGCGCGAGAGACAACCAGACAGACGGGAGAGAGACACAGGATTTACGAGTCCAGCGTTTGGTTCTGGGTGGGTTCCACCACGGCGACACGCGGCGGCGGTTCTCACCAGTCTTCCACAGAGGACTCCACACGTTTCTATCCCTCGGGCCGTGTTGGAACCGGCCAGCAGGAGGAAACGGTACGTCAGGTCTCTGGGAACCACCACCCGCCGCAGACCCTCCACCCTCTGAGCTGCAGCAAAAAACAAACGCACACATGAGCACGGCTACACGTCAGCACTGTACTGCACTCTGCCTGTACTAGTACTCACCGTGTACTCCAGCCAGCGCCGCGCCCTGTTGGCCGACGGGAGCCGGCGGTCTGTTCCTGCTAGTATCCGCCCCCTGGGCTCGAACGCCATGCCTCATTGGCTGCTGAGACAGACAAGAGCCGTCCGTCACCTCAGGAACCTGCAGAGCACACACATTACTGAGAAAATACTGCAATACCTGTGATACCACGCAGTACTGAAACCACGGGAACACAACTTACAGTAATGGCAGCAACAGCAGTACTGGTAGTACTAGTGGTATTTGTCATGTAGTGCTTGTCATGTAGTAGTATTTAGTAGTATATAGTAGTATTTGTCTTGTAGCAGTACTTGTCATGTAGTAGTAGTACTTGTCATGTAGTAGTAGTATTTTTCATGTAGTAGTAGTACTTGTCATGTAGTAGTAGTACTTGTCATGTAGTAGTAGTATTTGTCATGTAGTACTTGTCATGTAGTAGTAGTATTTGTCAAGTAGTAGTAGTACTTGTCATGTAGTAGTAGTATTTGTCATGTAGTACTTGTCATGTAGTAGTATTTAGTAGTATATAGTAGTATTTGTCTTGTAGTAGTACTTGTCATGTAGTAGTAGTACTTGTCATGTAGTAGTAGTATTTGTCATGTAGTATTTGTCATGTAGTAGTAGTACTTGTCATGTAGTAGTAGTATTTGTCATGTAGTATTTGTCATGTAGTAGTAGTACTTGTCATGTAGTAGTAGTATTTGTCATGTAGTTCTTGTCATGTAGTAGTAGTACTTGTTATATAGTAGTAGTATTACCTTTGTCACCTTTGGCTCCGCCTCCACTCCCCTCCGATTGGCCAGTTCCTGGCGCCTCAGCTGGTCTTCGAAGTAGCGGAACTGTTCGGTCTCGATCTGCAGGCGGCGCAGGGCAGCGACACGCTGCCTCTCCTCCTCCAATAAGGAGAGCTGCTGCAGCTGCCGGTCACATCCGCCCAGCGCCTGGCCCTGAGGAAGCAGGAGGTCACATGATCAGGTCTGTGACTGCAGCATCCGATCAATAATAAATAATCACTGATACGACAGAACCTGTCAATCAAACACATGCTGTGTTCCGACTGGACGACACAGACCTGGGCCCTGAGGTACTCGCTGTGCTCCCTGCTGTATTTCTCCTGGAGACGCATCTTCAAGTTGTCTTTACGAGGAAACGCCACTTCCTGTAGTTTCTACACAGACACACAGTGTATTACTACTGCGATACTACAGCAACGATTGTGGTAGTTCTTTCAACAACATCAGAAACTGTATCTGCAGAATCTGCACACATTAAAGTCCAAAGTGACTCAATGTGAGGGTTCTCTTCACTTCCTCAACACCTGAGTGGTCACAGGAACCGAGGAACCGGGTGGGTAGAGGCGTTCTGGACTACCTGCAGAGGCGTGTCACAGAGATCCGGTACCTTCATGATGAGTTGTCTCTCTGGAATGCTGCATTGCTGGTAGTCTCTGTGTGCCGGCAACTTCTCTACGAACAGACTGAGCACAAGAACAGCGTCAGTCAACTGCAGTGTCAGTCAACTACAGCCTCAGTCAACTACAGCCTCAGTCAACTACAGCGTCAGTCAACTGCAGTGTCAGTCAACTACAGCGTCAATCAACTACAGCCTCAGTCAACTACAGCGTCAATCAACTACAGCCTCACTCAACTACAGCGTCAGACGGTAAATCGCAGCGTCAGTGATAGTTCGGCAGCAGTGGTCTTACGTGATTAACTTGGTGTACAGGACGTAAGCGTTCTCCAGGCTCCCCTCCTCCAGGTACACCGCCGCCATGCGCTCCATCTCCACGCCGGAGCGTAAGTAGCGTCTGGGCTCGATGTCCTCGTTGATCTCCACGCTGCTTCCCATCTTCCCCAGCGCCCGCACGCGCTCAGCCGCTGACAGCGACACATCCGTGTAGTCTGGCTCTGCCGCCAGCTTCTTCTGTGGCAGGAAAACAGACGAGGAGGAAGTTCTCACATCCTGTATTGCAGTACAGGATGTGAGTACTTCTGACCAATATACTCATTCCTTTATTGTGACATCATCAAACATGTGGACGTGAGCGCTCAGCTGATGCTGCCGTTTGTTCGGAGGAGAAGACGCGTCCTCGATTCACGGAGCGCGCTCAGTACAGGACGTGAAGACAACGAAGCCTCTTCATGTGAAGCATGTTAGCTTAGCTTAGCATAAGGGCCGATACAAGTGGATCCAATTAGTCAAGCCTAGTTTAGCTGAACACAACTTGGCAGTAAAAATGTAACCAATTGTGATCACATGACCACGTGTCAAAGCATTGATACAGGTTTTGACACACGCAGTCACGTGACTCAAAGCGCGCAAACACGAGTTGACTCACCAGCGTATTTAAGCTGAAGCCTGGATCCATTGTGTGTGTGTGTGCGTGCACGTGTCACGGGCTCCGGTCAGCTCGCAGCCAGCTTGTCAAACTGCCACCTCCCATGATGCTTCACTGCAGGCGAGACACAGAGGAGCAGTTAGGAGCCAAAGCTAACATCCTGCAGCCAATCAGAGCGAGCTGTGTCTATTTGATCTCGTCCTTCAGATTGGTCCAGGGTTACCATGACAACCACTAACAACCGTCAGCGACCGAGAGACGTCTTCACCGAGTCACGTGACATCATCACCTCAGGTGTTGTTTGAATCAACCAGGGTTTGTTTACATCAGGAGGTTCACAGTCGCCCCCTTCTGGCCTTTTCTGCTCACCTTCCACACTTCACACCTCTGTGGGCAGAAATGGGTCAGATTTACGTTTGGTTCCATTTGGACTCTTCAGTGTGGAGAGAACAGCGGAGAGGTGGGCGTTCGACTTCCCTGTGAGCCAATCAGAGCAGCCTGTCACTCAAACATCCAGCTCGACTGGGAACCGGTCGGCTCGCATCGCTGTGACGTCACCACCGGTCAGAACTCTTAACGTTGCATTCAAAACGCACGCGATGACGTCACCGCTCATTGGTCCGTGCGCACACCACCGAGGATGAACCGTGGGGCGGATGAGGTGAAAGCAGGTTGTACCGGATGCTTGACAGCAGAGAGGAAGACTCACACATCGAACTTTACCTGTCCGGTTCCACTCTGACGACCTCCACCTGTCGGCATCACCGGGTCGGTCTCGGTCCGGTTCGGGAAGCGATAAAGAGGAAATGGCTGAAAGTCGCGGCTGCTTCACGCAGCGACGGAGCTCAAAGATCGTCTCCGACTCACTGATGAATCACTCAGCCACTTCCGGTTCCACAGTCTGCACATGCGCTCCAGTGCCTCCGGAGAAGAGCGGAAGCTCAGTGCTGATGTCACACTCTAACGCATTTTCAGACTCCGAGGCTCTGTCTCTCCCTGCTGGACGCTGTTCTTCATCACAGCTTCACGCTATAAATGTGACATCTTTAGTTGATGTTGAGAATGTTTTTTTATTTGTGACATACTTCCGGTTCGTTTCAGGTTGCGATTGACCACGTGATTGACAAAAAGTAGCGAATGTGTGAAAGATGGAAAGTTCGGCTTCTGTTTGCAGAAATACAAACGACACAATAAACGTCTGAGTAGTACATTTACTGCTCATTTGTACTTAACAGAGTACTAAAATCTGTGTTTAAATATTAACTAAAGGGAAACATTTTCTAAATGTAATCTTAATCTTTTAATCAAATGGTCATTTTTAAAGAATTTTATTCGATAGTTAATGTGCACGTGCAGAAAAAACATTCAAAATAATACGTGATTAAAGAATTAAAGCATTGTGACTGAAAAATAAGAATAAGACTAAGCCATAGTGTTTTATTTTGACATGCGGGAGCGGAAGTGACGCAGTTGACGCCTGTGGACTTGACGTGTCCAGGTGTGCTCGTGCGGGCGGACATGGGACTGGCGTACTCGCAGGTAAGACGACACAAGTGTCTCTTTGTGACCATCATCAGGTGCTTTGGTCGACTTTAGATCCACTTCCGGTTTGTGTCTCAGCTGAGAGCCAAAACGATACACACAGTACTACTACTACTACAGTACTACTACTGTCTCGGCTGGCTCAGGTAGGCCCACGAGTAAACAGAGGATACAGAACAAACAGGTTGTACTCAGATCAGTAGAACAGAAGTTGTGACGTACTTTGAGTTACTGTGCAATGAAGCAATGAAGTACCTCTAATAAAGTACTTCAAATGAAGTACTTCTACTCTGTCTTGGAAGAAGTACTCAAACCACGGGGTGGGGGTGCCCCTGCGCCTCTGGTACAAGTACCACAGTACCACTACAACATAGTACAGATACACTGGCACAGTACCTGTATTGTCAGTCGGTAGGAGTGATGTTTCTTCGGTTGATTATTATTGATTCTGTATCAACCAGCTGATCAGTTTCTTCAATGGATCGACTCGATTGGAAACGAGTCACAACAACAGAAACCAGCGTGATATTATCTCACGTCACTACAAACACTTTGACATCACGCTAACAGACGCTAACTGATCTCGGGTCGTGACGCCGTGCTAACAGGCTGAGGCTAAAGCTAACTGATCTCAGGTCATGACCCCGTGCTAACAGGCTGATGCTAAAGCTAACTGATCTCAGGTCATGATGCTGTGATCACAGACTGAGGCTAAAGGTTAAAGCTAACTGATCCCAGGTCATGAGCAGACAGCCAATGAGCACGCGGCCCTGAGGACAGTCTGAGGACCTGGTCTAAGCCTCCCTCTGCTCGTCCTCAGCCAGTGTGTCAGACAGCGTACGACGGAGACGTCCAGCGGCTGCATCACCTTCTGAGAAAAGATCCGACTCAGCTGAACGTTCAGGAGGATGACAGCGGGGACACGCCCCTCATCGCAGCCTGTCGCCATGGAAACCTGACGGCGGTGCGGTACCTGCTTGACAATGGGGCGGACGTCCACCTGATCAATAAGGTGCTGTGAGCCGCTGACGTCAGGATGTTGGTGTGAGCCGTGTTCACAGCTGTGTGTGTGTGTGTTTAGAAGCACAGGACGTGTCTCCACTACGTGGCCCGGAGGACCTTCTCCCTGCTGGACTACCTCATGGTGGCCATCCTGATGCCCGTCCTGCTGCTTGGGTACTTCATCATGGTAACTGACAGGAAGTGACTCACAGGGTTCTGTAGTTCTGCTAACGTGCTATCTGCTCTTGTTCATCTCTTAACGTACAGGCTCATTAGCTTGTTAGCTCAGCAGCTAACATCACAATCATGTTTGTACAGTGTAAAGGTTATAGTAGCATGTCTTCCCACTAACTGTCATGGAGCAGTTTATACACTGCTCCAGTTTAAATGGATGCTAGCAACATGGCTAACATGCTAACTTGTTTTAAATGTTGACCTGTGGACATGATTAATGAGCTTTCAGTGAAACGATAACGTCAGCATGCTAACATAGTCATAGTGATGATTACAAGCTTCGCCATGCTCCTCATCTGAGTTTAGCATGTTAGCATGCTAACATTGGCTAATTAGCAGTGTATGTGTGTGTTGCAGTTACAGAAGCAGCGGCAAAATGTAGCTCTGATGCAGGAGGTCCTCCGCAGCAACGTGAACGTCGATGTTGTTGACTACGTGAGTTCTTGTTTCCATTGTCAAGTCATTGTCTACCTTAGCCTCATGCTAACTGAGCCTTACGCTAACCTAGCCTGGTGCTAACTGAGTTATGCCAACTGAGCCTTACGCTAACCTAGCCTGGTGCTAACATCAGTGTTCAGGTCATTAAGGCTGAATGAAGGTGTTCAGAAGGAGAATGAAACTGGAGAACGTGGACTCGGGTAAAGGAGTCAGGGCGTAGAAATATTGCGTCGCAGCCTGTGATTGATCGGCGTGATGTTGTGTGTGTTTGCTGGCAGAAGGGGAACACTGCTCTTCATTACGCGTGTGAGAGGAAAAGTCAGCGTCTGGTTCCTCTGCTGCTGGAGAAACACTCTGACACCGACATCCGAAACAACGTACGTATATACACACGGAGCGTACGCATCATCAGGAAGCCACGCCTCCGCCACCTCCACCTGTCCTAACGTCCTCTTCCTCTGCAGGACGGAGAGACGCCGCTGGACATAGCCACCAGACTGAAGTTCAACAAGATCATCCACATGCTGAGGAAAACACGCTGAGGGACAAGTGCTTACAACCACTTACTGTAAATAAAGATGGCCCCCTGGTGGCTGGCTGCAGTGTAGCTCTTAAGCCCCGCCCCCTCCGTGTTAGCACACAAAGTGAACTAACAATAAAAACTTGTCACATCATTTTAAGATGTTTGTTCAAGTGTTCATTTATCTCGTCAGTTTGGTTTTAATTAGTTATTCGGGATATAAAAAGGCTGAAACTTCATGATTGACAGCTGAGCTCTGCTTGTGATTGGGTGGGTGGGTGCGTGGGCGGGAACTTGATGCCATGGCTCACGATCTGTACACAAGATGGCGGCTCCTATCAGGGAAGTGGAGGCGTGGCGGCCATCTTTGTTTAGGTCAGCGGTTAGCACGTCTGTGATTCTGAAACACTCTGCTGCTGCAAAAGGTGGAACTTCAATTAAAAACAGTTTTCTGGACTCGTAACTGTAGAAGATGTTTGGGATGTTTTTATTGCTCTTTTTCATATTGTCACATCAGGAATGAAGTTAAATTCAAATTTGAACAACAGCAACAATATTAAAAACTACTGAAAGGTGCAGCTGATGTCCACATCAACTGTGTGAAAGACAAAAGATGATTAAAAAATCTGTTCCTGTAAAACTTAAAAGTGAAAGAAAGAAGACCTGAGTTTCACAAATATGCTGATCGGCTATCAGATTAAAAGAATGAGGTTACTGATAAAATCGAGCGCGTGTCATAGCTTCACATTTAACTCTGCCTCGCTAATGTGGGCTTAAACATGCTAACATTAGCATGAGCCATCTCAATTCATGACCAATCAGCAGCCGCACACCTGCAGTTCCTCTCACGTCCATCGGGCGGCGCCGACAACTTTCACAGTAAGAGCACATAGTGAAACACATTCAGCATCAACCTGACAGCTTCTGAACAAAACATGTCACGTGACCCAGGCAGCAAGTCACATAGTTTGGTGAGAGTTACACACACACACACACACACACAAACACTCACACACTCAGCTGTGTTCCTGCAGCAGCTTCAGGATGGAGGGAAACATGACTTGAGGAGCATCCAGGCCCCAAATAAAATCCAGATGTTCCCAGTGATCAACATGCTGATGGAAGACCAGGTGTGACACCTGCAGACAGACAGACAGTCAATCAGTCAGTCAGTCAGACAGACAGACAGACAGTCAGACAGTCTCGGTGGTGAAGACTCACCTGAGTGAGGAGGACGGCCATGTCTTTGGGGTCCGCCAGCGTATCCTGTCCCCCTGAGAACAGGGCGGTGGGAACCTTCATGTCCTGGACTCGGTACAGAGGGGGGTTGGACTGGAGACAGACAGACAGACGGTTAGCGTCAGCCGGCGAGCTGGTCTCAGGGCAGTTCTGGTGCAGCTCACCTGGTTGTAGTGTTTCATGTTTCCTGCAGCTCCAAAGTCAAAGGCCATCAGCTTTCCTCCATGAACCGCCTAACCACAACAACAACAACAACAACCACCACAAAAACAACCACAACAACAACAATAACACGTCAGGATCATGACATCACCGTATTATCTGTGTGTGTGTGTGTGTGTGTGTGTGGTACCTGGGCCCAGTGGACCATGTTCTGGACTGAGGTCCCAGCAGGACAGTGTGTTGTGTAGACGGGGGTCCGAGTCTGGAAACAAACTGAGTCACTTCAAGAGTCTCGTCAGCAAAACTCCTCCTGAACCTCATCCTGAACCTCCTCCTCCTGACCCTCCTCATCCTGAACCTCCTCATCCTGAACCTCCTCCCCGTGACCTCCTCATCCTGAACCTCCTCCTCCTGACCCTCCTCATCCTGAACCTCCTCATCCTGAACCTCCTCCTCCTGACCCTCCTCATCCTGAACCTCCTCATCCTGAACCTCCTCCCCGTGACCTCCTCCTCCTGACCCTCCTCATTCTGAACTTCCTCATCCTGAACCTCCTCCTCCTGACCCTCCTCATCCTGAACCTCCTCATCCTGAACCTCCTCCCCATGACCTCCTCCTCCTGACCCTCCTCATCCTGAACCTCCTCATCCTGAACCTCCTCCCCGTGACCTCCTCCTTGAAAAGCATTTACAGTGGGTTTACAAACTTGTGTGAAGGAAGAAGAAACGAACCATGTTGAGGTTCTTCTCATCGAAGCCACAGAGGATGAAAAACAGGTTTCCACACAATTCACTGAGCAGACGCTTCGCACACACGTGCTCCGCAAACCATTTGATCACGTGACTCTGAGGCAGGAAGTCCCGCCTACCAAACAAATCCTGGAGATGAGCAAACACAGAACAAACCTGGTTAGCGGTTAATCTGTCAGGAGGTAACGTGTTAGCGGTTAATATGTCAGGTGGTAACGTGTTAGCAGTTAATATGTCAGGAGGTAACGTGTTAGCGGATACTCTGTCAGGCGGTAACTGGTTAGCGGTTAATCTGTCAAGTGGTAACTTGTTAGCGGTTAATCTGTCAGGCGGTAACGTGTTAGCGGTTAATCTGTCAGGAGGTAACGTGTTAGCGGTTAATCTGTCAAACGGTAACGTGTTAGCGGTTAATCTGTCAGGAGGTAACGTGTTAGCGGTTAATATGTCAGACGGTAACGTGTTAGCGGTTAATCTGTCAGACGGTAACGTGTTAGCGGTTAATCTGTCAGGAGGTAACGTGTTAGCGGTTAATCTGTCAAACGGTAACGTGTTAGCGGTTAATCTGTCAGGAGGTAACGTGTTAGCGGTTTATCTGTCAAACGGTAATGTGTTAGCGGTTAATCTGTCAGGAGGTAACGTGTTAGCAGTTAATCTGTCAAGCGGTAACGTGTTAGCGGTTAATCTGTCAAGCGGTAACTGGTTAGCGGTTAATCTGTCAGGAGGTAACGTGTTAGTGGTTAATCTGTCAGGCGGTAACTGGTTAGCGGTTAAACTGTCAGGAGGTAACGTGTTAGCGGTTAATCTGTCAGGCGGTAACTGGTTAGCTCTTACCCAGATGAGGAACTCAGGCATGATGGACAGCTTGGTCATGGGACTAGCGGTGAATGCTACAGTTGCTACAGGAGCCAAAGCCAAGAATAGCTTGATTTTATTGGCCAGTTCTGGCAGCGTGGAGAACGCTATGAATGCTGGGAAATAAGAGAGCCAGAGAACCGTCACTCGTGGAGTTGTAGAAGTGACGAGTGGGTATTTCCGAACGTGCAATGCGTGTCACCTATAGTGGTTCCCTGCGAGTGTCCGATGTAGTAGATCTGTTCCTGACCTGCCACCTTCAGGATGTGGTTTACAATCGCAGGAAGATCCTTCAGAGCCAACTCGTCATAGCTACACACACACAAACACACAGCAGTTCGCGGAGGTGCTGTGATACAGGTCAGGTGATGTCAGACAGGCGTTTGTACCTGAACCTCCAGAAGTCTTCCTGGTCTGGCGAGAGTGTTTGGTGTTTCCTGGACCAGGTGTTTCCTCGGCTGTTGCCCAGCCAAACGTCGTAGCCGGCGTCGGCGAGCACGTAGCCCAGACTGGAGTTGGGCGGGTTGGTGATCCAGTTGCTGCCTGCAGCCAGGAGGCCATGTTGAAGGAGCACGGCGGGCCTGGGACCTGCTGGTCATCAACACGGGAAGTTTAAGTCCCTCCCACTTCGCTACCTGTCACGTGACCGCCGGCCTGCCTGTTCCTGGACCAGGTGTTTCCTCGGCTGTTGCCCAGCCAAACGTCGTAGCCGGCGTCGGCGAGCACGTAGCCCAGACTGGAGTTGGGCGGGTTGGTGATCCAGTTGCTGCCTGCAGCCAGGAGGCCATGTTGAAGGAGCACGGCGGGCCTGGGACCTGCTGGTCATCAACACGAAGTCCCTAAGTCCCTCCCACTTCGCTACCTGTCACGTGACCGCCGGCCTGCCTGTGTGTGTGTGTGTGTGTGTGTGTGTGTGTGTGTGTGTGAGACCTGGGGTGTGTTTGAGTCCGTGTGGGATCCTGTTGAGGGTCAGAATGTATCCGTCCTCCGTCACCACCTCATGCTCCTCTGCAGGGTACCTCCACCGTCTGATGATCTCCGTCTGCACACACACACCACAGTGCGCCTTTAGGAGAGAGAGCGCCACCTGCCTTCCTCCATTTATCCAACGTGTCTGACGTTCGCGCCGTTCACATAGAAATTATATCAGATATGGCGTCCCTCAGGGATCCGTACCTGGACCTCTTCTCTTCCTTCCATACATCAGTGATTAATTAAGTCATCTAGTGTTCGACGCAAATATTTGCTCATGAGACAAATTTATTTTCATCACACAAAAATTGAGACAATCTTGGGAATGTTAGAAATGAGGAAGCAGAAAAGGTGGAATGTCATAACATATCTCAAAATATGAGCAAAACCAATTTTATGCGTTTGCACTCAAATGGAAACATGTTTCGAGCGGGACACATCCACACAGCTTCACTCATGAATTTCTGATTATTCAGATGCACATTGAAGCGTTGAAGAAAAATGTGACTTCTAATTTTAGAGCCAAGATGTTGACACACAAGCGTGTGACACGTCAGCCGTCACGGTGACTGTGGAGGTTCTCTGTGCACTCACGATGTTCATGTTCAGCTCAGGGTCCAGCTTGACCTGCTGGTCCCTGGACGAGTGAGACGGTCCAGCGAGGCCGGAAGCGCAGAGCAACACACAGACCACGACACACAACATCATCTGTGACACACACGCCTGAAGATGAGTGAAAAGCAGAAGAAGAAGCTGGTGAAACATGTGACCTGGTGACGTCACCGTGACCTGCTGGACTTTGATCGGCCGGTATCAGACACACAGAGAGGCTCAGTGACGATGATGAGGCGATGAAGAGTCGCTTCACGAGGACATCAGGATGGTGCGTTCACAGACCACAGTGACACGGAGGAAAAAATGCGGTTCATCACAAACTTTTACTGTTTCAACACACCCACGTCAGGTTTTCTGCCTGTTTTCCTTCTGTTCTAAAACTTTCTGTTTGTTCGAATAGACAAACAATCAAACAAGACACGAGTTTGTGACGTTTCACAATAAAAGTTGTCCGCGTCATATCGTATTAATAAACAGGTAACGCTGTTGTAACGCTGTAGCACTCACCGGTCCGCAGCGCCCGACGATCTCTGACTTCCGACTCTTTCTCGTCACGTGAACAGACGGGATCGTAACGGTTGTGACGACGGCAAAGCAGTGATCTTCAAAATAAAAGCACGGTACGGCAGCGCAGAGAAAGTACCTGAATGAAATTAAATATGACAACTAAAGAAATATGATTTACGAATTTATACCAACAGATTTGAGATATTAAATGATGTCGTTACATACGCAAAATACTGATCGTTAATTTGTTTTGTACATGACGTTTCTGTTGACATCATGTTTGTTGTTTATTCATGACGATTTTATTATTTGGTATTTAAAACAACATGTGTTTAATCTGAAAGATGATTAAGTTGAAAGGCAACACAGTGGTGCAGTGGTTAGCACTGTCGCTTCACAGCAAGAAGGCCCTGGGTTGGATTCCCGGGTCAGGGCGTTTCTGTGTGGAGTTTGCACGTTCTCCCTGTGTCTGCGTGGGTTCTCTCCGGGTTCTCCGGGTTCCTCCCACAAAAACATGCAGACTGGGGGTTAGTAGGTTAATTGCTGACTCTAAATTGTCCGTAGGTGTGAATGTGAGTGTGGATGATTGTTTGTCTCTATATGTCAGCCCTGCGATGAACTGGCAACCTGTCCAGGGTGACCCCGCTTTCGCCCAAAGATGCTGAGATAGGCTCCAGCGCCCCGCGACCCCTAACGGGATAAGCGGTAGAAAATGGATGGATGATTAAGTTATTTGTGTACAGGCACGAACTGTGACTTCTCAATTTCGTGTTTTCTTTCACATTAAACTATTTTTTTTAAATATTCTAAATCGTCAGTGGTCGGCGCTCTACGTTAATTTTGACAATCCCGGCCGGATGTGTCGCTTCTTTCCGGTTGCCGGGATAGTTTTGTTGTAACGCTGTAGCACTCACCGGTCCGCAGCGCCCGACGATCTCTGACTTCCGACTCTTTCTCGTCACGTGAACAGACGGGATCGTAACGGTTGTGACGACGGCAAAGCAGTGATCTTCAAAATAAAAGCACGGTACGGCAGCGCAGAGAAAGTACCTGAATGAAATTAAATATGACAACTAAAGAAATATGATTTACGAATTTATACCAACAGATTTGAGATATTAAATGATGTCGTTACATACGCAAAATACTGATCGTTAATTTGTTTTGTACATGACGTTTCTGTTGACATCATGTTTGTTGTTTATTCATGACGATTTTATTATTTGGTATTTAAAACAACATGTGTTTAATCTGAAAGATGATTAAGTTGAAAGGCAACACAGTGGTGCAGTGGTTAGCACTGTCGCTTCACAGCAAGAAGGCCCTGGGTTGGATTCCCGGGTCAGGGCGTTTCTGTGTGGAGTTTGCACGTTCTCCCTGTGTCTGCGTGGGTTCTCTCCGGGTTCTCCGGGTTCCTCCCACAAAAACATGCAGACTGGGGGTTAGTAGGTTAATTGCTGACTCTAAATTGTCCGTAGGTGTGAATGTGAGTGTGGATGATTGTTTGTCTCTATATGTCAGCCCTGCGATGAACTGGCAACCTGTCCAGGGTGACCCCGCTTTCGCCCAAAGATGCTGAGATAGGCTCCAGCGCCCCGCGACCCCTAACGGGATAAGCGGTAGAAAATGGATGGATGATTAAGTTATTTGTGTACAGGCACGAACTGTGACTTCTCAATTTCGTGTTTTCTTTCACATTAAACTATTTTTTTTAAATATTCTAAATCGTCAGTGGTCGGCGCTCTACGTTAATTTTGACAATCCCGGCCGGATGTGTCGCTTCTTTCCGGTTGCCGGGATAGTTTTTGTCGTCCTTCAGCGTTTTATAACTCGGAGGCGTGGCTTGAAGGAGAACGCAGAACTGGAGCAGTTCGAACCAGGTGTTGTCCTGTAGCAGCTTTAGCCCGACCGCGGTTCCGTGCTAAAGATGTCCCGCGTCCTGATAGTCGGAGCGGGCCTGACGGGCAGCCTGTGCGCGTGTCTCCTGAGGAGAGAAATGCAGAATAAAGTTCACATTGTGGTGTGGGACAAAGCCAGAGGCACCGGTGAGTTTATCGGTGCTGCAGTTTAGATCCCCACACAGTAATTCCACAACTGAATATTCCCGAGACCACAGAGAACCCGGGTCACACAGCAGGACGGGGACAGGGACGGGTTCTGTTTCAGGAGACGGTCCTCCTTCACTCGGCTCGCAAGTGATCCAAGATAACTTTAGTTTCCCTAAATCTGACCGTGTAAAGCAGACGGAGCCAGAGTGGAAGTGTCTACCGGCGTCAAACGTTTTTGCAAAGGACCCCCATAATGTTTGCGCGTTCAGGAAGTGGTGTGTGACGTCACTTAGACCCGAAGCTGTGATCCAATCAAACATTCAACGTTCGCTCGTTAAAACATGATCAGATGCAGTTTCAGTATATGAGGTTGAGCAACAGGCAGCGTGACCGCACAGAAATGGACATAAAACCGATGAGATTCAGGTGTGAACACGCTGACCATGAGATCCGTCTGTCCGTCAGGTGGCAGGATGTCCACCGCTCGTCCTCCCGACTCTTCGTCTCAGTCAGCTGATCTGGGAGCTCAGTACATCACAGCCACAGCGGCCTACGCTCGGTCACACCACAGGTAACACACGCAGTTTCATCTTTTTCAAATTAAAACACATTTTAATGTATCGACTCATTACTTCAAATTCCAACGGAACCACTTTATCGAATGGAAAACACCATGACGGCTTTTATTGTGAAGGTCTAACCGTGTGTGCATGTGTCAGTTTCTACTCGGAGTTGCTGTCTTCAGGTGTCCTGAAGCCGTTCGATTTACTCATTGAAGGACTGAAGCTGAAGGACGGAAGCCGCAACTACATGACGCCACTGGGCATGAGCAGTGTGGTCAAACACTTCCTGTCTGAATCAGGTACACACCCCCCAGACAGACTGACCGACGGGCAGTCGGACAGACGACCAACATGAACTGCAGCTGCTTTCTCTCCGTCTGTTTGTCAGGGGCTGATTTGTTCTTTGAGCGTCATGTGACCGGCCTGTACCGCCGCGGTGCATCATGGGAGGTGCAGAGGAAGGCGGGAGACAGTGAGGAGTTTGATGCCGTCGTCCTGACGATGCCGGTCCCTCAGATCCTGCAGCTGCAGGGAGACGTGGGACAGAGTGAGATATGTACACAGTATTACACACAAGTACCACATCGAGGTACTTGTTCTGTCCTCAGGTCAGATCATGGGATCGTGGTCAGATCAGTGTGTACCACCTGATCCAGCGTACTGGAGTACACACAGCATGTCGTGACGTACTGTCACCACAAGGTGGCAGCAGCAGCCATGATGAATCAAACACAATCGCCGATCAATCAACAAATCACAGCTGAATCATATTCGTTCGTTCTTTCTTTCTCCGGGTAGTGGAGGCAACAGTTTGAGCAGGGAGATCCAGATGTTCCTCTCCCAGGCCACTAACACCAAGACGTTCCCAAGCCAGCCGAGAGATAGAATCTCTCCGGCGTGTCCTCGGTCTGCCCCGGGGTCTCCTCCCAGATGGGCGTGCCCGAAACACCTCCCCAGGGAGACGTCCAGGAGGCATCCTGACCAGATGCCCGAAACACCTCGTCTTCTCGTTCAGCTCTCTCTTCACCACAACAGACCGCTTCAGCGTCCGCATCACTGCCGACGCTGCTCCAATCCGTCTGTCAATCTCCCGCTCCATTTTCCCCTCACTCGTGAACAAGACCCCGAGATACTTGAACTCCTCCACTTGGGGAAGCGACGCTCCCCCGACCCAGAGTGGGCAATCCACCCTTTTCCGGCTAAGAACCATGACCTCAGATTTAGAGGTGCTGATTCTCACCCCTGCCGCTTGACACTCGGCTGCAAACCGTCCCAGTGAGAGCTGGAGGTCACTGTTCGATGAGGCCAACAGGACCACATCATCTGCAAATAGCAGAGACGGAATCCGGAGGCCACCGAACCCGACTCCCTCCGCCGCTTGGCTGCGCCTAGAAATTCTGTCCATGAAAATTATGAACAGAACCGGTGACAAAGGACAGTCTTGGCGGAGATCAACCCTGACTGAGAATGGGTCTGACTTACTGCCAGCAATGTGAACCAAGCTCTGACTCCGACAATACAGAGCTCGAATGGCCCGTAACAAAAGGCCATCTACCCCATACTCCTAGAGCGCCCCCCACAGGATACCTTGAGGGACAAGGTCATGAGCCTTCTCCAGATCCACAAAACACATGTGGACTGGTTGGGCAAACTATCATGCCCCCTCCAGTACTCTCGCGAGGGTATAGAGCTGGTCCAGTGTTCCGACTGGAAGTCTTGTTCCATGGCCTCACCAAACTCCTCCCACACCCCTGTTCTTGTCTCAGTGACCACCCGAGCCGCAGATCGCTTGGCCTGCCAGTAGCTGTCTGCTGCCTCGGGAGTCCCACAAACCAGCCATGCCTTGTAAGTCTCCTTCTTCAGCTTGATGGCCCCTTTCACCTCTGGTGTCCACCAGCGGGTCCTGGGATTACCGCCACGACTAGCACCAGCGACCTTGCTACCACAGCTTCAGGCAGCTGCCTCGACAATGGCAGCGCGAATCATGGCCCACTCACGTTCCATGCTCCCCACTACCTCCAGGATGTGGTTGAAGCTCCTCCGGAGGTGGGAGTTGAAGACCATTTTCACAGGGTCCTCAGCCAGATGTTCCCAGCAGACCTTCACTATTCGTTTGGGCCAGATGAATCATGTTGATGTGACCAATCAGTGATCAGTCAACAAATCATCGATGAATCATGTTGGTGTGACAGAGCCATTGTGGTATAAAATCTGAATGTTTTTCTGACTTTGAAGAGGAAGATGACAGCTTCCTCCTCCTGCAGACACAAAGCACAGAACCTTCTAGTGTATGTGTGTTTCTATATGATGATGTCATCTTCAACTCATCTGATTGGCTGACAGAGGACAGCGCCCATTTCCTCTGTGCTCTCACACCGAGATTATTATTAGATCCACTGTGTGTGTGTGTGTGTGTGTGTGTGTGTGTGTGTGTGTGTGTGTGTGTGAGAGAACGTCAAACTCAGATTTAAGTCTTCTGTAGTGTGAGTACGAGAGGGCCTGTAACCATACATGAGACTCGGATTGTAGATCGAGCATTAAATTGAGACGTTCGCCTTCTGGCTCAACCGTCTTTTCACCACAATGGACCCAGAGTGTGAGGGAAGCCTCAGATTCAGAGGGGCTGATCCACACTTGGTTGCAAACCATCCCGGTGCGAGCTGCAGGTCAGTGTTTGATAAGATAAGATATAACTTTATTGATCCCCCTGGGAGAAATTCAGGTTGACACAGCAGTACAGAAGTGAGTAGCAGTGCAGGTAAAAAGTACCAAAATAAGTCAACACATAGTATAAGAAGGGATAAATAAAAGACTAAAATACTAGAAATTATAAAACATACTAAGTTTTATGTACAATCTGGCCTCTGTGTATAAAGTGTGCATGGTGCAATGTTCCTGAGATTTCTACATAGAGTGTACATGAAGTTTACATACCGAATAGAGGAATTCTATATATATATAAACAGTTGGACATCAGGGTTTTTCCCTTGAGTCGTGGACGGGTTGAAGCCAACAGGACTACGTCGTCTGCAAAAAGTAAGGATGGAATCCTGAGTCCATTGCATCAGACACCCTCTGCCAGTCGGCTGTGCCCAGAAATTCTGTCCACAAAATTGTCAACTTCAATAGGGGAACCACCACCCCATTCTGCTTCTCCAAAGGCACAGCCCCCGAAATCCATGCAGTGTTGCAGAAGCATGTGACCTGAGGCATGCAGCTGCTGCAGAGTTGTTAAACAACTTCAACGCCAGTTATGGGAAAACCCACCTTCAGAGTACGTGCTGAGACCCGAGACCCTAAAGCCGGCCATGACTTGTAGGATTCCTTCTTCAGTTAGACATCCTCCTCATCTCTGCTATATACCAGCGTGTTTTGGGGTTACCAGTAGCAACCTTCTAACCGCAGCTCCAAACAGTTGCCTTGGCAATGGTGGCGCGGAACATTGCCCACTTCCCCGCCTCCCCCCAAGATGTGGTTGAAGCTCTGTCTGAGGTGGATTTTGAAGACCTCTCATTATTCATTTTGGCCAGTCAGCGTACTCCCTCACCACCTGATCCAACTGATATCCAGGTGGTGATCAGTTAACGTGAGTGTCTTGAATATACGGCCGTAGATCTTATGATATGATTAGATGATGATATGACTATAAAGTCAATAACTGATCAGGAACCTAGTGTGTCCAGGCGCACTTATGGACACTGAGTATGGTGTAGGTTATGGACAAACTGTGACTAGCAGATAAGACCAATGACTGAACACAGTTGGGATTCAGATTGGACAGGGCGTTCCTCCCGGTCACAGCCCTCCAGGAGCAGTGTCATGGCCCATGTACATGAGAGCTGAAGTCCCAATGGAAAAATGACGTCTTCAGTAGGGTCACCTTCCAGCACCCGTCTCAAAGACTCCAAGAAGGGGGGATACACCGAAGTGCTGTTTGGGGAATATGCATCACAGTCAAGGACGCCTTTTCCAACCTGTAAGTGCAAGGAAGCATCCACTAGCATCCACACTAGCATCCATAGCATCCATTCCAACACACAGGCACAAAGCTGGGGAGCTATAAGTAAGCCCACTTCTTCTTCACTCACCTCTCACCCGGATGCTTGTTTCTAACCGTGCTTCATTTGGCCCCTCACCTAGGTCCAATTTGCATTTGGAGATCCTACCGGGGCAAAGTGCCCCTAAACGCATAGCTCTTAGGGTCAGTAAAGCACACCACGATAAGGTAGCGGTTCACATAGGGGCTACAATTTGACTTTAACCATTTATGACACGACCAGCTGGCTATGACATTGAACTGGGAAGCTGGATTAGAAGCTGTTTTGAGTTGCATCTTTGAGATCTTACAAATAAACTGAACTGGTCCGTCCGTCTGTTTCAGTGTTGTCTGTCCAGCAGAAGCAGCAGTTAGCCCAGGTCGTGTACTCTTCTCGTTTTGCCGTCGCCCTATTCTTCGCTCCTGACGTGGTCTTCACATTTCCCTGGGCAGCTCGATACGTCGCTGACAACCCCTACATCTGCTACATCGCAGCCGACTCCCGCAAACGCAATGCAGGTCTATCTCTTATTGGCAGTTGTTTGGAGTTGTTGACGGCCCAACATGGTGTGACATCACTCTGAAGGTCCACGTTTGTACCCACGCAGATGTTCCCGATCGAGGTCCGTCCCTCGTCGTCCACACCAGCGTTCCGTTTGGCTTGGAGCACCTGGAGAAAGACAAAGAGGAAGTCCAGCCAATCATCTTACAGGAACTCTACGAGCTGCTTCCTGATCTGCCTCAGCCAATCAGTATCAAGTGTCAGAAGTGGAGATACTCCCAGGTGAGCTGTGACATGTTTTAGACCTGTGATCGCTGAGAAATCCCACCCATATAGTGACCCTGAACTCCTCACCATGTGCGAGCCTTTGATTTACGAGCCCTGCTGCCCCTCCCACAGGTGCTGACCTCGGTGCCGGACTGTCCGGGTCAGATGACCGTCCTTGACCGCCCACTGCTCGTCTTGGGTGGTGACGCCTTCAGCCATTCCAACTTCGATGGCTGTGTGGAATCTGCACTGAGCATGCTCAATGTGCTGAAGGCCTCGCTGTGAGGTTCCTCACACAACAGGAAGTGGCTCCAACCGAAAATGTGACCTTCACAAAGGAGTAATCATTACAGGCATTCAGTATTTGATTTTCATTATTTTGTTTTAAAAGAATAAATGTAAATATTTCTGAATGGGTTCGTGATTATTTTTCAAACAATCCAGCAAGACACGTTAACTGCAGCTGAGTTTCAGTCTAAAGCAGTCGTGTCCTCTACAAATCCCTGAAATGTCACAACATATCAGTGCTAACTTAAACCTGGGTTATCTGATGATTTATAATTTCCATCATCCATCTAAAATGTCTGGTTCACCCCAAAATAATTTGACATTGTGCGTCAGTCACACAAAGGACTGTTGGTGAGGACTGAAAAGACTGAATTTACAGCATCAGGACCTGCCGACTGCTCGCCTGAGGACAGTCGCTGTCCGACTGCTGATGCTGGTGAATAAAAGGGAGACGAGTGGAGACGCTGCTGGTTTCTCTGCTGCTTCACACTTTGATCTTTTTATAGAAGCAGATAAAACAGAATTAGTTATGGTTTGGTACCCACAAGGCTTGGTGTGTGTGTGTGACCCAATTCTTTCCTCGCCTCTTCTGCAGTGGTTTGGAGCGCAATCAGTAGTGGCACCGCAGTGTATTGTGGGGGGGAGTAATCATCATTCTGCCAAGTCACCGTTAAATCTCACGCGCACACACACACACCTACGAGAAGCTCATGTTTACACAGACAGACTGAAATGTTTCGTCTGTTCCTGTCAGGATCAACTAGAATAACTTGGTAATGCTGATTTTTCATCTGGTGAACGTGTGAACGTGGCCGCTGCTGATTTATGACATCAGTTAATGTTGCAAGCATTCACTGGGCCTCTCGTAAGTCAACTCCTGGATGTCCCCTGGTGGCTGGCTGCAATATAACTCATAAGCCCCTCCCCCTCCATGTTAGCAGAAGGGTAAAACTAAAAACCCACTTCAGATACTTCTTACCACCAGCACCAAAAGGCAGCCCTTGTATCCAGGATATTATTTTAGTGTACAGGGGGGGTAAGTGGATATGTGACAGCCATCTTATTTAGCTCATTAACATTATAGATATTTCCTGTCTCTTTTTGGTACTTTTGCAGGTTATTTAGATTATCTTTGCACAGGCATCATTGAAAATAATATTAGATTTAGAATCTTAGCAGAAGTGCACAGCATGAACATGCTGAAATATTAGTACAGTACCGTGCATGGTGAGTACAAGTAATGCTGTGCTAATGCTAGCTACAAGGCTCAACAGGGCACTAAAGATCACGTAGAGCAGAGACAGACTGTTTGAGGCAGTTTTGGTGAAATCATTAATTACTTTTGGCAGACTGAAGTGTGTTTGTGTGTGTTATGAATTTAAAAAAATTGTACATTTTATAATTTTAAGAAATCCCACGTGCAACAACGAGAAATGTTTATAAATAGTTTATTCACCTTTACAGTGTTTTTCATTATAAAACAAGGAGGGAAAATAAAGAAGTGGGGGGGACACTTGAAAATGAAATGTTGATACCGGCACAGAGTTCTGCTGAATCATCATCATGAACAGGAACACAAAACAACCTGATTCACTGAGATAACAGAATGATCAAACCCCTGAGTAAGGGGGAGGGGCCTCAAGAATACTCAGTCACCCATCATATGATTGACTCTTACAGTCCGTTAAACATTTTAACACAACGTTCTCCGTTTTGTTCATGAGACGCTTCTCGTGGCGGACAGAGGGGGCGCTAAAGAGATGAGAAAGGTGCAGTCACATGATCCTGGATCACTACAACACCTGCTTCTGCTCACTTTTTTTGTGACCGCATGTGAAGGAAAAAAGAGGACAGACTGTAGACTTTGGGCTATTTACCTCGTCAGCTAACCAACAAACAAAAACATCAGCTTCATTTTGGCAGGTTTGTAAACAAAGAGTTGAAGCGTCGTCTCAGACCAAAGAAGCTTTCTGGGTGAAGGAATAGCAGGAGTTTAACAGATGTTTGTATAAAAGTGTTGAAGGGTTTGAATGAAGCAAATATTCGATTCTAAATTTAGTAAAAGCAGTTACGGAGTACATCCTCTTACTGGATCAACTCTTGAACCTGGACTTGTTGCCCGCCAACAAATACAAAATGATCAAAAGATATTGAGCACGTGGATAGCAACTGCCAGGCCTCAAACACCTCGAACCCTCTCAGTGGAAACTATTCAGTCTCAGTGGACTATTTCAACGAGCAGCACTAAGATTTAGCAGATTCAGAACAAAACTCATCTTTCTGAAGACATCCCCAAATTGAAGGTTTTATGAACTCATCAGCTTGTTTGACTCACTGTGGTTTGCTGAGATTTTGGCAGCTCTGGAATCAGTATCCGGAAGTCGCCCACAACAACAGAATGAGCCAAACAATGAACCTCATTCAAGGAAAATGTTACTTTAAATTGCCCAAGACACAGATCAGTTTTTAGCCTACTACTGACCACAGTCCAATCTTATATGAACAAGGTGAGGACAGCAAATGAGGCTGGGCCTGAAGGCACGTAACAGGACTCAAGGCTGACCACCATCGTTCGCTAGTTAACAGCACCACTGACGGACACCAGGCTCAGCATTTGTCCTGGCTAGTTTAGCACCTTAATCACAATGAGATTAACTGTAGGCCTGACAATGGCTATTCCTAGGCCCTGGTTTCCTGTTAGCGCAATGCTACAAAAAGGCTTTCATTGAGTTTGAGTTCTACATAACAGCATGTAATCACACAGGACGCAATTCTATCAGTGGAACACATCATTTCTTACTAGTTCCAATGACTTCAAGGAGGGTTTAGTGCAATTTTTGTTCCATTTTTGATGTGAGAATTCTTAATAAAACACACAGCTTAGCTTTTCTCCAACCAGGGAAATGGTCATTAAGTTAGCAGTTACCCAGAGCTCAGAGGCCAGGTGGTTTAGATTACCTGCATGGTATGACTCATCATGAAAAAGCTAAGTGTTGTCAAGGGGAAAATGGCTTACCATCCATCCGTCCATCCATCCATCCATTTTCTACCGCTTATCTCAGCCTATCTCAGCATCTTCAGGCGAAGGCGGGGGCACCCTGGACAAGTCGCCAGTTCATCGCAGGGCTCACATATAGAGACAAACAACCATCCACACTCACATTCACACCTGCGAGCAATTTAGAGTGACCAATTAACCTAACAACTCAGAGAAACGTCTTTGCTTTCTAATGAGAAAGGTGTTCTTGTCTTCGGGATGAGGCCCAGATGAGTCACAGAGGAAACCATCTGTCTTTTGTTTTGTGACGATTGACAGATCTGGCATATCATGCTAAGAACCAAAAATCCTTGATGGTATCGTCTTTGGTGCTTCAGTATCCTCCCCTGGGTGACTGACTCTGAGTTTAGGCACTGTTCAGATGTCAGGGAGGAATTTCAGGTAGGAAATATCGGATGCATCTTCTTGGTTTGTCTAACACAATGTCAGTGCTTCTGTCTGAGCTTCTCAGAACGGAATCAGGACTTGGATGGAAAAAGCCCTCTGGACATGGGGATTAGGGCCACATGAGTCACAGAGGAAACCCTTTGTCTTCTGGTCTGTTAGGGCTGACATATCATGTTCAGAAACAAATGTGTGTGACATTATCAGCTTCTGCGTTTCCATGTCCACCCCTGTGTGACTGACTCTGTTCTGATGTTAGGAACGAATTTCACCCTGGGAAATGCTGGATGCATCTTCTGTTTTTTTCTTTCTAAGTTAATGTAAGTGCTTGTGGCTTCGCTTCTCAGGATTAAGGCAGGACTGAGTTTTTAAGCATTTGATTAGATTAGATAGGTACTTTATTGATCCCGAAGGAAATTTCGGATTGAAATTTTGAAGTGCGTCCTGTATGATCAGGCTCTTGACAAGGCCTACAGGTTGGCAACGGAACTTCAAGACCCAATCCAGAGTCTTGATACCATGTCTACATTGAATCAAGCATGGGACCAACGCAGCGTCAAAGATGGGTAGCACCACGTGAGGGAAATCAAGATTTCTGAATTAAACTACACACACCCGATCTTGTACATTCTTTCAGATGATCATTAGTGATGTTCCAATCAATCAAACTAATTCATTGATTAAAATCTGATTGTAGCAAAGTGCATTGACTGCCCTTTAAAAAAATTCATGGCCCAGTTATTTTCAGTCCAAGAGTTCCTGGAGTATAAAACCGGATTAGCAGGAGGTAGCTTATGGTGTGAACAGTACATCCACACCATAATCATCCAAAAGTGGTTTACATTTAGAATGAGGACTCTAATGAAAGGCCTCAACATTCAGAAAAAGTCCAAAAAGCAGGAACCAATTGGTGATTAGTTTTGTCAGAAAGGCTTGATCCAATCACTAATGCTTTAATGAAATCTACTATCTAACAAGACAAATCAGAGTATCACTAATGCTCATCTGCTTAAAAAAAGAAATCACTCAAGAATAGCCTCAGGCCCGCTGTAATGCTAACGTGACCATAAAACCGTAGAAATTTGCAGGGATGTGCAAACTGCTTACATTTCTCCACAAAAAACTTATTAATAGATTGATAAATAGTGTAAAGACAGTGTAAGACTTCTCAGGACTCACAAAACCTGCTGGGAGCTGTTTGGTCAGCAGCTGAGTGCTGATGTAGGAACCGAGTTTCTCAACATCTGGCTCCCCAAATCCTTCACGAAGGAGCTGCAAATGACTTGGACAGAGATCTTTACCTGACGAACCCTGTCATCCATCTGAGGTGACTTCTACATCTCGAAGTTGAGAAAATCTGAACTAAAACCTGACATATGACATATTTATAAAAAGGACTGTGTCTCTCCGTGGCATTGTTGGATGGAACATAAAGCCCTTGCCCTTGATGGTCCATACCCCGCCCACCAGGCGCTCTGGAGTCACAGATCTCTGCTTCAGTTTAAAAGGGCATTAGCCGACATGGATCCGGCTGAGGGAATGGTTACAGCGTGTAGCTTGTTTGTTGTTTAGCTTAATGTTTGATAGAACGGAATCCTTCTGTGCAAAACGGACAAAGACAGAAAAGCAGAAACAGTATTTGTTCACAGTCGGTATGTACTGTACGTGTTTTCATGATCAGCAGAACCGCAGCAGATTGTGAAAAGTTTCTCTACTTCATTGTCACATTCAAACAGGCTGTCACGTCTCTCTGTGTGCTGCCTTATCCCGAAGCCAGTCCAGACCAGATACAACTGGTCCAGATTCAGTAAACACCAACAAAGACTTTGGTCCAGCTTGGTTCAAACATGACCTATAATGCGGGTCAAGATTCGCAACTAAGGCTCCCGAAATCTTTGGTAGTTTTCAATATCAAGAACACAACAATTAACAATGGACAACACAATCTGTAGTCCAGAGTAAGACTAAAGTCCAATCTGGATCACACGCATCTGATCCAGATCACGGTTGTCCAATTCTGGTGAGACTGGCCCAATCCAGATCAGATTCGTTCAGACTGACTTGGACTCAGGTCCTAATTCAGTTTCTGTACCTTTTGAACACTTGCTAGGGGAGAATCGCTGAAGAAACATCTGCCGAGTGACAGAATGAGCCACCAGCAGAGCAATCAGACAGTAGAGATTTGATTTAGCTCAAATTTAAAGATGTCCTCAGCTGGTCTTAAATAATCCACATGGGTCACATAAAAACAGGAAGTTTGAAAAGTATTCAAAAGCAAGCACACAGAGAGAGGAGTCGAAAACTAGAAGAAGAGAAGGAAAAGATGAAGATTGGTCAAAGGACACACAGGGACTGTGGGGATTCATCCAACAGACATCTTGGTGTCGACACTTAAGAGTCTACTCGTCTTTCACTTTGTTTATATTCAAGTTTTACTTCTTAAATCAGTTCATTCATCTGTCTTTTTGTCCATTTGCTGTCCATCTCAGCAGCCTGGCCCCACCCACCGTGTCATGTGATTGTCCCGCTGTGCACTGAGCAGAGGACTGGGGGGTGAGACTCACAGACCAGTCCATGTCCGTGGGATATAATCTCCAGTTAGGTAGTCACACACACTTGTCTGGATGTTCATCAGTGTGTCTATACGTTCATACTGTGTGTGTATATTCACACATACTTGTCTGTGTGCGTCAGACTTTTGTGATCTGAGTGTGCTGTTCCTCATCAAACGGCTCATTCTCCGGGTCAGAGTCTGTTGTGTCCGAGTAGCGGTAGTGATCCGGCTCATTGTCGCTGACGTCCGGCGTCATCGAGGCCGATGTGCTGCTCGTATCACAGTTTTCTCCTTCCTCCACCGTCTTGGTGAAGTACAGCTTGACCTGAGGCAGAAAACGAACATGTCACCACTGAACATCAGGGCGGCCAGCATGCTAACCCTCAGGTATTTCCCATGAGCGCCTGGACGTCGTCTGAAAGATGAGACGTTTAGCGGGCTGCTAAAATTGCTAATGACCGTCTTTGAGCACCAAACATAAACAGCTGACAATGACATCACATCACACAAGTTCTATTTCCTTGTTAACTTGTTGACTCAGTTATTGATTAAGAGAGTTGAGAAGCAGAGTGTGGCAGTGAAGAACCCTTGAGGTGGTGGCCATTATTGCTGATGAGAAGAAGCTTTATTCAATAGAAACGATGTTTCAAATAAGAATCAGGGTGAATTCCTGCTTGTCAGTCACGTTGAGTCCAGAGTAAAACTGTCTGCCTTTAGAAACTAAACGTTTGAAAACCAATCTAGTTCCTTGTTTGAACCTGAAGTTTGTCCTCATCACTGTCAAAGTCTGGTTCCTGTGGGGGACGTGCCTCCTCATTAATAACTAAATTCAGTGACAGTTCGGTGTGGACCTCAAATTCTGTGTCCTGAGAGATAATGGTCTATAACATACGGTATGGACCTCGCGGAGGCTCGGATCTGAAACCTGAAGGATTGACTCGGAGAACCCAGATGAACTCGTGTCTGTTGCGTTTTATTATATGAATAATTGCTGTGATTACATTCAACTCACACACTCTTCTTCTCTGCTGGAGTAATACTGCTCATGTGAGTTACCTTGAAGTTCGGGGAGAAGTTCCTGTTGGCCTTGTCCTTGTTGGCCTTGTCCAGGTCGTTCTTGGTCAGAGTCAGGACCAGGCAGTCTCTGTCGTTCCCATCTCCTCCCACCGTCATCCCCAGGTTCTGCTGCGTTTTGTCAGCCTGTTCCCGCTGTATTGCAGCGCTGCCGTTCTCAAGCCTGTTGAGGATCTCCTCTGGACCCGGGATGAAGAAGGTGTTGACCCAGAAATGGAACATCTTTTCCTGGAAACAATGTAAGGTGATCACCAAAGGCATGAACCCAGAATACCCCCAACAATCACACCAATCCTCAAACACGGCTTTAGGAACATACTCTCCTGAAAGGGGCGGAGTCTGTAGCATGCTACCAATCAGACACAACAGGTGTGCTGTCAGCAGAGTGAACTACAGCAAGTGGTAAAAAGTGAACTAGAGTTAACCAAAAGTTACCACAGATCCTGCTGTGTACAGACCTCAGGTAGGACCTATCTGTCTGCTCTGTTTCTGTGTTTGACTCAAATTTCTTCCTCACCTTCTTCATCATCTTGTTCTGCTTGTGGAAGAACTCCACCTTGATGTCTCCACACACAGGAAGTGGCTGAGGAAACTCGAACAGCATCAGTTTGTCCTCCCGACGGGTGTGTATCGGGCTCGAAGTGTGGATCTTCACCTTCAGCTGGTACACCACGAACTGAGGGTCTGAGAGAGACAGACAGGCTGAGAGTCTGAGAGAGACAGACAGACAGACAGACAGACAGACGGTTGGAGAGAGAAAGACAGACAGATGGGCAGACAGGCTGAGGGTCGGAGAGACAGACAGACAGACAGACAGACAGCTGTCTTACTGCAGGTTCCTCCAGTGAACATGGGGATGGTCTCAAACAGCATCTTGTGGAAGAGCAGAGCAACGGGTTTGTAGAGCAGCTGGTTCCTCAACAGGAAGCTGTAGTAAATGACGTAACGCCGCTGACTGGGGATGGTCACACCCTGAACACGCAGGAAATGAGTCAGTGTTGACCGATCACACACCATAAACAACACGTCGATATCCTGACCAATCAGGACGCAGGGCTGCACCACATGAACCAGTTTGTAGCTCTTTCAGAGGCAGAACACAGACAATCCTGTAACTGACTGAAGTTTAGGGGAAATCTCATCACAATTTCTTAATGACTTAATTTAATTTTTATTAATTAATACACTTATAAGTAGGTATTTGATTTATATAAACAGAATATGAACCGCCTCTAAATCTGAGGCCATGGTTCTCAGCCGGAAAAGGGTGGATTGCCCACTCTGGGTCGGGGGAGAGTCGCTTCCCCAAGTGGAGGAGTTCAAGCATCTCGGGGTCTTGTTCACGAGTGAGGGGAAAATGGAGCGGGAGATCGACAGACGGATTGGAGCGGCGTCGGCAGTGATGCGGATGCTGAAGTGGTCCGTTGTGGTGAAGAGAGAGCTGAGCCAGAAGGCAAAGCTTTCAATTTACAGGTCAATCTACGTCCCAACTCTCACCTATGGTCATGAGCTCTGGGTAGTGACCGAAAGAACGAGATCGCGAATACGAGCGGCCGAAATGAAATTCCTTCGCAGGGTGGCTGGGCTCAGCCTTAGTCTCCCTGGGGAGGTGTTTCGGGCACGCCCATCCCGGAGGAGACCCCGGGGCAGACCGAGGACACACCGGAGAGATTCTATCTCTCGGCCGGCTTGGGAACGTCTCGGTGTCCCCCCGGAGGAGTTGGTGGAAGTGGCTGGGGAGAGGAGCGTCTGGATCTCCCTGCTCAGGCTGTTGCCCCCGCGACCCGGACCCGGATAAGCGGCAGAAGACGAACAAACGAAATAATATTAATCTAATATCTAATTAATATCTTATTAATGGAATAAAATTAAAAATTTTCATTTGAAAAAAAACGAGATTCTTCCTTTTATATGCTGACAGTTATAGTCTGAAAATCAGAAATCAGAAAAGTTCGAATAAATTACAATCGGTGCAACTCAACCACAGATCAGTACCATCATTGATACAGGTCAGTGCCATCAGTGCTGCAGCTCGGTACCTTCTTGTCCCGGGTGCGGACCTCGCCGTAGAAGTCGAGTGCCTCCTGGGCCTCCTGGAACTTGCCGCGATGCAGCAGGTAGGCGCAGATCATCACGCCGGTGCGACCTTTTCCCGCCTTGCAGTGGATGGCGGCGACGTGCAGCTCATCCTTGCTCAGCCACTGATCCAGGTCCTCACAGAACGGCCTGATCAACTCCAGCTGGGGGGGGTTGTGGTCCTCGAACGGGTACTGAGCCACTGGCAGGGAGACAGGTGAGGGAGAGACTGCTGAGAGACAGACAGGCTTAGAGACAGACAGGTGAGAGACAGACAGCTGAGAGACAGACAGGCAGAAAGACAGCTGAGACTCACCTCGACAGTTGAACTTTGCCGTGTCATAGTGTCGCTCTGCACATCTGTGGAGAGACAGACAGTTGTTTGTAACAGTGGACCACCTTCCTCCTCCTCCTCCTCTCTGAGTCATACTCACAGGTTGTAGATCTTGTAGTGGTTCTTGTGCTTCGAGTCCAGAAACCTGAGACACAAACAGCTTCGGTTACTCAGCTCCGTTTCTACAGAACCGTTCTGATGAGCTTAAACATCAAACTTAATTTAAAAACCCTCTAAAAGCACAGAATCAAAGTCATCTTTCGTAGAGAGGAACTACACGTTCTGCAACAGACACATTACAATGAGTTAAAGCAAGTTCTTCAGTCTGTTCGTCAGTGTCTCACTCAGCAATTCCAGCTGTTAGTCTGCTGAAGACCTGACCCGAGTTCTGATCCAGCACTGAAGATCCCATAAGGAACCAAACACAGATACAACAGAACCATCAGGAGCCAATCACAGACAGCAGAACCACCAGGAGCCAATCACAGACAGCAGAACCACCAAGGAACCAATTACAGACACAACAGAACCACCAAGGAACCAATTACAGATGCAACAGAACCACCAGGAGCCAATCGCAGACAGCAGAACCACCAAGGAACCAATTACAGACACAACAGAACCATCAGGAGCCAATCACAGACAGCAGAACCACCAGGAGCCAATCACAGACAGCAGAACCACCAAGGAACCAATTACAGACACAACAGAACCACCAAGGAGCCAATCACAGATGCAACAGAACCACCAAGGAGCCAATCACAGACAACAGAACCACCAAGGAACCAATTACAGACCACAGAACCACCAAAGAACCAATTACAGACACAACAGAACCACCAAGGAGCCAATCGCAGACAGCAGAACCACAAGGAGCCAATCACAGACAACAGAACCACAAGGAGCCAATCACAGACAACAGAACCACCAGGAGCCAATCAGAGACAGCAGAACCACCAGAGGTGATGGTTCTGGTTCAGGTGGATCAGGTTTTCTGAGATTCATGACATTACTTTTATGATATTTCGCAGACTGACAGGAAGTGAAGCACAAAGACCATCTGATCACAGTATTTGTTATCAAATTACTGCAGAGTGATTCACCAAGACGTCGCAGCTGGTTCTATGCTGACGACACCTGACTGTACAGTCACTGAGACCAGATAACACCAATACACTAAACTTCAAACATGGACATAAAAGTGTGGATGAGCTGCCATTTTCTGCACATTTTGTCTGAGACAGAGAGTAAAATTCGTCCCAGCGTTTGTTGGTTCCAGGCTGGACCAGGATTACCGGGCTGTGCCTCTCTGTCTCCGCCGTCTCATTGGACGTTTCTCCTAGTCACTCTTCATTCAGGCGAGGTAATGCTGAGTCTCGGTTAATCAATAACTACATTCATTGATAAGAGTTTGGTGTGAGCTGCTCTACACGATCAGAGTCATTTGGTTTGAATTGATGATCAGTAAATAAACGGACTCACCGTACGACATCGTCGATGTTGTTCCTGTAGACGCCTTCCAGACGCTCAGCAGGGAAACCCATCGCAATGATGTTGGGATAAATATCTGATCACGTGTTCAGGATCAGTACACTGAGGGTCATGTGACATCACAATAAGGAAGTCATGACACGTTGTTTACTTCCTGTCTCATGTCATGACCGCCATGTTGGCCTGAACTGTGCAGCAGTCCAGATGTTTCAGACACGGCATGTTAGCAGACGGGCCAAAACAAAAAGTACAAGGCGATTCATTTTTTCCGTCACTTTCAGTAGCTCTAATGTTTGTTTGCTTTGTTTTCAACCAGTCACAGGTGACATACAGAGGGGGTGGAGCATCATAACCGAGAACGCCCCCCAGTCGTGACTCCAGAGCAGGATCAAAGTTTCAGTTGAACAGCAGTTAAAATCGCGGAGGAAGTGTCAACGCTGTCAGACAGTCCCGACAGTTTCTAGGGGGACAATCTGTGACTAATTCCTGATAACAATCTGCACAGCCCACAGGACTTTTGTTAATATTGGCAGACATTAAAAATAAACCATACTTCTGTTTCCATGGTAACACCCGACCCCCGTAATGGAAACGGTCTAAACCGACACGTTAGCCAGAAAGCTAACGTTATGCTAGCAAGATTCGGAGACAGCAACACTGATTGACAACAACTATCAGCTGACAGCCAATGGGATGAGAGATGAGCTGTGATGTCACAGGGCGTCGGGCAGTGCAGGTTGTGTTCGTCGCCCTTCTGTGATGAAGATGAGGACTGGATCACCTTCATCGTGGACATGAACACAGCCTGAGTCCCAGCACCCACAATCCTTAGCGCTGCGGCAGACACGTCACTGACAGTCGACAGACTTCAGTGACAATACTCGCACTGTACGCGCACTGCAGGCAACCAATCACAGCCCAGCACACGGCGGTAAACGGCACCAACACGCTGATGTTTAGTTATTAATCAGCTGTCGGAATAATTGACAGGGGTGATTTCCAGTAATCGGTGTGATTATTAGTGATCAGTGCAGATGCTGCTGATGGAACAGTTGACTTCGTGTGTTGGTCCCCCCCAGCTTCAGTGAGCTCCGTTAAACAGCTACAGGCACGCGATTATTCTCCTCCCGCTGGGTCGCCCGCTGCTAATATTAGCCAGCTGTT
>KV751350.1:5287714-5319951 GCA_001698575.1 Mola mola | reverse complement strand
GCACCGCCAGCTGACGCAGCTCCTCCCTCCCCTTCGTCACCAGCTGACCTGAGGAGAAGGAGGTGGATTGTTTGAGTTCTCCTGCTGTGTGTGAGGAGAATCTCATGTTTTGCTCATGACCAGGAGGAGAGAACGTCATCATCTTCTTCATTTCAGACTGAGGAAACTTAATCAATAATCGCTGATTAATAAATCTGTGTCATCTTTATGAAAGAGGAACTTTAGTCTGGTTAGATCATTTAGCTCCGCCTCTTGATGGAATCAGCCAATGAAACGAGACAGGGGATGAGCGGCAGGCCGAGAAGCCCATCAGACGGACGCTGGGCCTTCGTACCGCGCACAAGCACGTTTGAGTAGAGTGAGCTCCGGCACGGTCCGGCATGGATGTGACGTCATAACTGATAATCAATCGCTAAATCGAGTTAAAACTTTGACTCGTTGAAGCCGTCTTGAGTTTGATTGATCCGATGAGCCTTTTTGACAAACATGTCACGTGATGACTGACGCAGGACGGAGGCTCTTTGAAACGTTGGACGTGTGTTTCTTTGTTTCACAAGTTTTATAATTCATCGCGTATATAATGAAAAGACTTCGAAGTTTTTACTTTATTGCTAGTATCGTGTTTTTGTGTTTATATTTATAGTACTGCATGCCTCTGTACTCTTACTTCTTCTATTGTTTGTTGCTCACCACGCTGCTGTGACACAACCATTTCCCTGACGGGATCAATAAAGGATATCGATCCGTTGCTATGAAACGTCTGCAGCTCCGTCCAATCAGGAGCAGTTTGCTGTGTGAACAGGAAGTTCGCCACAACTCACGCTGTTCTCCGTTTTTCCGGTATTTTTCCGCATTTTAACGGAACGTTCCCCAAGTGAGACGGATTCCGGCGCTCACCGTCCATGTCCTCGCTGAACCAGTTCTCCCAGCGGCCCCGGATGTCCCGCTGCCAGCCAGCCGAACCCCCGGAAGCGTCTCCGCGGAGCATCTCGCTCAGCCTGTGGATCCTGCGGATGTTCTTCACGGTCGGGTAGCGGCTGCCGTGCCGGATGACGGCGCTCAGGTGGACCGGGGAGCAGCGTTCGCCGGCCGGAGGCCTCAGCACGGACGCGTTCACGGACAGAGCGTCCAGCAGGAGGTGCGGCTTCACCTCCTCATAGCGGGTTTTGGTCCCAAAGAAAGGGGCGATGTGCGGGATGTCCGGGAGCGAGCGGGATGAGCAGGAGCAACGGCTCAGGAGCAGGCAGACGGCCGCCAGCAGCAGCCTGTTGGTCGGCGGGGAACCGGACATGTCGCCGCCGTCTTTCTGCGCTCTGTTCGCCTTCCGGGTTTATAACCTCTGACCGGCTCCGTTGGACGACCAAAAAGGCTCCCGGAGATTTTAGCTCGACGAGTTTTCATTAATCTGCCATTTGTGTTATTTGTATCATTTTAAAATATTAGTAAAACTATTAATTAAATATGCAGAGTAATATGCCATTTAAAGATTGAATGTGACAGAAAAATCGTTCCATTTTCAAAATAAAAGCTCAGATCTCGATCACTTCCGGCTGTGAGTTCAGTGATCTGTGACAACAGTTTTTACATCCATCCAGCTTTTACAGCTCACACACAAATATGTTAACTCAAGAGTTCGTCATCTCCCGATGAGCCTCAACTGCTGTGACTGATCACTGTGCGGCAGTTTGTTTTCTCCTTAACAGAAACTACATTCAGACTTCACTTCCTGTCTGGGGAAATAAACAACCATCACCTGCAGTCAATGAGTTTATTCTTACAAACAGCTTTATTGTTAACATTTTACAGTCAGAAACATGTAGTAGTACGTGTCCTGACTGGTCTGACTTGGTCAAGTCAACAGTTTAAAACAAACAACAAACCAACATCAGGTCACACACACGAGGTGTCAGTGATTGAAGACACTCCCACAATGCATCACTCGTAAGATTTGCTGAATCATCGGAAGTGTTCTTACTGCCTCACTGGCATCGTTTCCTGTCACGTGTCCAGGTTTGGTGTCCAGCAGCGTGCAGAACGCAGTACTTGCAGTATTGGTTGTGTCTTAGCTGGGCTCAGCTGGGTGAAGTGAAGAACCTCCTCCCTGGTTCGACTCGACCACTGAGGACACAAAGCACTGTTAGAAAAATTACCCATCATGCCTCAGGTGCCCACAAGAGGGGCCTTCAATCTGCTGTGGCCGGTTATTACGTGCTGGTGAGCGCTTGGCCCAGGTTCCTGATCCGGCCCCGCAGGGACCCCCTGCTGGTGCCTTGATGGTAGCTGTTCAACTCCGGAGATGTGAGCGGCTTGAAGAGCCGACCTGGAAACAAACATGTCGTCAGACCTGTTCAAACCGGCTGACTGAGGGGTCGGACCGAGGACCAGACTAGACCCACCGTGTCCACCATCCTGGCCGTAGACCGGGACCTGATCCGTCTGCGTGGCGAGAGCACTCTTCCAGAAGGCTTCCGGGAGGGACAACAAGCGACACATAACCTGAGACGGCGGCAACAGACAAAATGAAGGACGGAGTCCGCGTGGAAACGGGCGGTGCGGCTCACGCTGCTGAGGAACAAGCGAACCTTTGGCTGAGTGTTGGTGTCTCTCATTATGGTTGTTGGAGACGGTTCGGACATCCCGTGTCCAACCACCGTCGGTCCAAACACCCGAGCCAAATTATTCTGGTCCATCTGACACTGAGGGCTCCTCATCACCCTGAGCAAGTCCAAATAATCAACAATGACAAAAGCAACAACGTCTGAACGACCACAAAAAGACAGGAAATGGCTCTGGGTGGGGTTTGTCAGGCGGTGAAGATCATGTGACCTGTGTGAGTCTGCAGGGAGACATGAAACTTCTCCTCTGCGCCGGTGCTGCTGGTAGGAACCAGATCTGAGATCAGAGACGACTCTTACTTGTGTAGGTGCAGCAGAAGGAAGGCCAGTGTGTCTCTGTTGGCTTTGGGCAGCTCTGCGATGGCCTGGTACACCATGGCAGTGCTGTTGTCTTCATCCGCCAACTCTGAAGCACAGTTAGCGACAGTTAGCAGAGCGACAGTCAGCGACAGCTAGCAGAGCGACAGTAAGCTGAGCGATGGTCAGCAGAGACTGAAGCTCTTTTCCAGCTCCACGTTTCCGTTAAAGCGGCTGAGATCTACAGCCCCTCCGGTCGCGTCACTGATCCCGATATGCCGAACAGAACTACAGCAGCTCCGCGTCCTACCTGAAGCCTCCATGAAGGTCCTGTGCAGTCTGAAGGTGATGAGCGGCTCTTTCAGTCTCCTCAGGGAGTCTTTGAGGAGGCCACACACCACGTGGATGTCGTGGACCTTACTGAGCAGGACCGGAGTCTTCCCCTGGTGGGCGCGGTCTCGGAGCTCCTTCACCAGACGCTCCCCTCCAGGAACCCGGTACAGGCCTCTCTGCACACACGCAGAACACGACGCACGCCTTGGGATCGGCTCAATGTCAGCCGACCGACAGGGCGGTGCACTGCTCACCTCCTCCAGGCCCCGCCTCTCGATCTCAGCCACACACTCCACCAGCAGCTGCGGCACTCTGGGATGCGCCGCCGGAGCCAAACCCTCCAACGAGATCTGCGGAGGAGAAAACCGGACGACGCGTCAGTCGGCCTCTCTCGACATCTCAGCAGACTCCTCCTCTTCCTCCTCCAGGACCCGCCCACCTGCCGCTCCGAACCTCCTGCTGAGCAGCTGTCCATCAGTTTGTGTTTGCACTCGGGATGAGCCACCGCGCGGCACTTTCTGCACTTCACCGCCATCTTCCCGAAACGGATCCTCTTCCCGCAAGGCGAGCAGGTCTCGGGCCGGATCACCTGCGGGATCGCAGCTCGTCTGAATTAAGGCGTCTCGGACCTCGAACACAGAGGCCGCCCGGGGTTCTACGTTCTGTCCAGGCGGGTTCTCGCCTCATCTCACAGGTTCCACAGCAGAGCGTTTCATTCACCCACCTGCCGCTCCGGCAGACGGTAGAAGAAATCGCAAACCTTCCATCCGTCCCCTCAGCGCTCAACGTTTCTGCCCGACCATGTCGGACCACAACTCCCATGATCTCTCACTGCTACATGACATCATCACAACGCTTTTTGTTCACGCTGCGACTGAGAATCTGTCAAACTGCGGCGAGTTCAGGTGAAGCAAAGCGTGTCCAAAGTCCCCGCGTACGTGTGTGTGCATGTGCGTGTGGTTGTGTATGTGTGTGCGTGTACCGTCTTGGAGAGGAAGACGTGTCGGAGGCTCCTGTCAGCTCTCTTCTCCACCTCAGGCTCCGCCTCCGTTTCTTCGCAGGGGAACCACACTGACGTCTGATCTGAGGGCGGCATCGTCTTACAGGTTGGATCCGCTCGGTGCTGAGGCGAACGGCCCGAACCGGCTCAGACTCACCTGCGGCCGCCATCTCCGGGGACTGGCGTGAGATCCCCCGCAGCACGTGGATCTGGCCTCGGCCGTCCGGGGTCAGCACGGACGCCCTGACGACACTCTCCACCTCCTGCGTCCACAGTCTGATGAGTTCTCACCGTCACGAGTCACGTTCTATTTAGATCGTTAGCCAGAACCTTCACCTTGTCCACAGTTTTCCTCTCCAGCGGCTCCGCGGACACGTTCCCGCCCCTCCCTCGCCTCCCAGCGGCGGCGCCGGCGGCCGTCCCCATCGACGAGCGCTGCGGAGAACCGACAGAACCACGCTCAGCCCCTCACCTAGAACGGTACACGCAGCGGCGGGTTCTACCCCAATCACGAAGAATATTCAGTTGGTGTGGACAGCGGTGGGCGATGGTGTCGGCTGACATCACGCGAACAGGAAGCTGCTCACCCTCCTCTCTCGGGCTCGAGACCTCAGAGGTTTGATCACGCTCGTGTCCAGATCCTGGAACAAAGACAAACTCTGACTTCTCGCCTTCATCTACCAAAGACATCATCATCATTAGCCAGCACGTGTGAGCGCCGTTACCACGTCGTCGTCCGTGCGGTCGTAGCTGATGTCAGAGTGGCAGACGGACAGGAAGGACGACTCGTCGATCACAGACAACCTGGGAGAGCGGACACACTCGTCCATGCGTGGAAAGGGGGTAGAGCGTTTGGAGAACGTTCTCGTACCGTTTGCTGCTCCGCTGCAGCGTCACGTTGGCGCCTCTGTGATCGAACGTGGCCAGAAGAGATTTCTGCTCGTCGTTCAGACACGCGCTGGATTTACTGTCGTGCACCAGGATGTCGCACATGAGCTGCATCTGCCTCTGCTGATGGTACAGACAGGAAGTGCCGTCAGCGGGCCCAGGACTCGGCGTGCCGCCGGCACCGCCACATCCGGAGAGAGCCAGACCGCGTCAAAGAGCGGTGGCGAATCAGCGTCAGCGTAACAACGATGAAAATAACAGAGCGTCGGGAAAGAGAGACGTCAGCGTGAAGGCACAGAGAAGGACGGCGGGTCAGCAGGTTCCGATCCACTAATCTCATGCAAATCTCAGAATTTAGCTCATGGAGACGGCCAGCAGGTGGCAAACTTTCTCTACAGCAGAAATAGCAAGATGGACGCTGGAAGCGCCATGTCTTCTCTCCTGCTGAGGAAAACGGGCGAGTTGGGTGGCGTTGAAGTCACGTGACCTCTAAATGTCATCCTTTATTCACCTCAGCTGTTTCCGTCGCATTTATCCACATTCACCTGAAGTCGATATGCCAACTTTCAAGCGTAAAAACGCGATATTTCCGGATTTTTTTTTTAAATCTTCGAACCTCAGCGGCCAACTGGCAGCAAAATGAGAGCGTGGCTGTGACGGCAGCGGCGACACAGACAGAGCATCTGCGTGGCAACACCAATGTGAGCATGACGGTCGGCGTGGAGACAACGGCTACGTGCTGAACAGTCGCAGCAGGCGTTCACGACAACATTTGTAGCGAGATGTTAACAGCGAGCTGATGCGTTGTGGGTCAGAGTCTGTGGATTGGGCCGATTGGCTCAGCAGAGTCTCCGCCCACACACACACGAGTCGTTAACGGCAGCTCTGACTCACCAGGTACTGGTAGTCGCCTTCGATCTTGTAGCGTTTCTTCATCTCCACGTCCAGCTGGTTGCGAGCGTGTTTCAGTTTGACCTCCAGCGCAGCTTTGGCCACGTCCGACTTCACCAGCAGCTCCTTGTACTTCTTCAGCTCCAGCTCGGCGTGGAGCCACTGCTTCCTGACCGCCTCGAAGTTCTTTACCACCTCCACCATCTCTGGAAGAGTCCAAACATGGGATGCTGTGCGTGCGTGCGTGTGCGCGTGTGTGCACGTGTGCGTGCGGCCTCACCCTGCTCCGTGGTCATGGTGTTCTCTTCCATGGTGATCCTCTGGAGACACAGATCCAGCAGCTCCTCCACGATGAGGCGGGACTCCCCCATCGCGCTCCTGCAACATTAAAGAACACATGTATGACATCACCACAGCCTGCTTCTTCTTCAGGCGTTTCCTGTAGGTACGAGGGACTACACCCCCCCCCCCCAAAAGTCAGCCGACTCCGTCCGGCTGGGAGCTCCAGGCGAGCATGACGAGTTAATACAGATTCAAACTTTCCACACGTGAGGGGAGGAGCCAGCAGGCGGCGCTGCAGGAAGACGCCTTCACTTTGTTCGTCTGGACATAGAAACGATCAATTTTCTACGAGGTTGAAAGGATGGAAGATGTGGCCGCGGGCTTCGTGAGGACCGTGAAGGCGTCACTCACCAAGTAAGTTTGTTCCCAGCAGGAAGTCAGCATGCGGGACGAGGAGAGGGGACAGCGTGAGTGTCGGAGGGTTAAGTGGCGCTGCGGCTCATCAGCCGCGTCATCGATTTGGCCTGCGTCTGCCGTCACGTGACACCAGCTGCACTTCCTACTGGCGATGACGTCATCGCGCAGGTGAGTTGGCCTTGTTTAAAGAAATCGACTTGATTGACAGTTTCTGTCTTTTATTTCAGGTCTTCATTTTTTGTTCAGGCCAAAAATAAAGAAAGACAATCTAAAATATTAATTATGAATATGAATCTGCGCTGCAGTGAAACAGACTTCCGGCCTCCATCATTTGCTCTGTTTCCTGTTAAGACTTCACAGCTTCCAGTTGTGACATCTCTGCATGTCTGTGTGGCCGTGGAGCAGCACGCTGTTGCTGCTCACCTTTAGACCGAGCACGGCGCTTCAAACCAGGTGAGTCCGCTTAACCTGTTCACAAAAAGTGACGTCACACTCAGCCCATTTTCTCCGCTCATTTTATTCATGCAGCTCAAAGAACTTTTACATTCACCACAGGAACAACAGCTACAGATGCACCGTCGCCACGGTAACACGCACACGATCACAAGGTTAACAAAGAGTCAGTGTCGTCCACGTTGGCTCCAGCGCATCTGTGGGGACCAAATAACTGCTGCTACAGAAACAGTTCAACCTGCAGCAACACAGCGGCCATGTTGGAGCCGAATCTGTACCGCGGTGTTTCATTAGGACGCCATGTTGGAGATGAATCTGTGCCGTGGTGTTACCATAGCATTGTGGCTGAACTGTGTGAGTTCTACAATCACTAATGCTAACACTGCTAGCATACAAAAACTGTAAAAAAGTACACATGGTCACGGTTTCAAATGAAGCCTTTACAAAAAGAAAAAGAAAATCCCCTCAGGGGTCAATCGAGGTGCGTCTCCTACACCTCGGGTGGGGCGGAGTCATTCTGCTCACCTCCTGTAGGGGGCGTGCTACCTGCAGGCTGCCACTGGATTTATTAGCACCATTTATCAGTTGATGTCTGAAAGTTTGCTTTTGCTTTTATTAATAACTACATTGAATAAACTAAAAGGTAACAGTTTGTGTGTCTGGCTCACGTCGATGCAGCTTTAAAGGTTCGACAGAGGAGCAGGAAGTATTCTGTTATTTAAAGAGGATGGAGAGATGAAACACGACACACACACAACAATGGAACAGTGAGAGACGTCAGCAGCCTGCAGACCAGAGAACACCAGTACACCCAGTCCGACCAGTACGCTGCTGACGCCGGCCGGACTGAGAACCAAGGAGGTAACCTGAGGTTCAGGTACTACTACTACTACGAATACTACTACTATGAGGAATACTACTGTCATTATGAGAGAACGCTGAAAAACATGAGTCTTCAGGGAACATAGAAGAAGTATCGTTGTTGAGTACACGCGTGTAGTGTTTGCTGTACTTCAGTCCAACAACCCCAACATCCAGTACTACTGTGGTAGGGTTTAGTACTCCTTTCTGGGTTGTGGTACTAAGAATTGGAACTTTCAGTACTACACTTAAACACAGCAGGGTATGTAGTATTCATTACTATAACAGTATTACAGTACTGCTGTTACAGCGTGTTGTGTCATTTGTTGGTTTGTTACAGGATTTTAGTTAAAAGTAGGTAAGATGAGGGTTTGTAGGGTTTTAGTGGGGTGAAGTACTATCTAAGGTAGTACTAGTGTTGTAGCAGGGTTTCAGATTTGTTTTTGGGAATTGGTAAGATTTATTAGTACTAAAACTACAAGTACTTCTGCTTTTGAGAGAAAGGATTTATGGGCTTCGACAGCAGATGAAGTACACGTATGGTTACAATGGGTTCAGGAGTACATCGAGTACTCGTGTGTTTGCAGTTTCTGGCAGTAGAGGCGGGCTCGGGGGAGGGGCAGGGTTCGCGCTCTACGATAAGGACGTAATATTGGATCGTCCACCAGGAGGCGCCACGATCCTCTGGGTGGAGCGACGAGGCATGTGGTCGTCCACCTGAGCTCCTGGAAGGCGGCAGAAGAAATGGATGAGTGATGTCACTGATCGGCCGTTGCCGATCACATTATTGATCAGAATCGAGAGTTGGCCTGTACATACCTGCCAGGGTGAATCCTGACTGGTGGAGGTTCCGGGAGCCAGTTTGGGTCTTTGGACAGGGCGGCCCCCTGGTGGTTGGAGTGGGTGGGACCGATTTAGCCATACTAATGACACCATGGATCGGACCGTCGTAGTTTCCGCGGGGGACACCGCGGGCTTCGGCCATCTGAGACCAGGAGGAAAAAAACGATCAATCAGTTAACTCATCAACCCATTGGTGGACCAGCAGCTGAACCGTTACGACATGTAAAGTGTCGGTTCACGCCGTGGTTACTCGGTTAGTGGGAGAGCTGAGGGGGCGGGCACTTAAGCACCACGGGTTAACCAGCTGACCGGTTACCTTGCTGCGGGCTCGTATCCTCTTGTAGACGGCGTCGGGGAAAGCCTTCCTGGGGATGAAACGTCCCGAACCTTCAGTCACATTCAGCTTTCCGTCCTCCAGAACCACCTGACCGCCGCTGATCACCACCGAGGCCACGCCTCGCAGCTCCAAACCCTCCAGGACGTTCACCTCCACCGTCTGCACGCCACAGCAAGGCGAGGAGAAGGGACACGGTCAATTCATGATGCCTGAAGGGAAACTGTAATTATAGATGGTGAAGATCTGTATGTTGCTACCAAGTTGTGAGTCTTTGCAGAAACGGTTCGAGTCTCCTTCGGGTTCCAGACGACAATGTCAGCGTCTGATCCCACGGCGATGCGTCCTGCACACAGAGGACGGACACATGGCAGTGGTTCTGAACAAACCCCAGCCGGGTATTTAACGACGACAGGGTTCACCGAGGTGGATGTTCTACTCGGATGAGGAATCGTTACATCAAAGTTCCAGATCGGGTTCTGAAGAGGACCCGTCCAGCTTTACAGCCACATGTCTCTCCCCATCTCGTCCAAACCCCCGAATGATGTCATACCTTTGCGTGGGTAAATGTTGAAGATTTTAGCAGCGTTGGTGCTCGTTACAGCGACAAACTCGTTCTCGTCCATCTTCCCCGTCGACTGAAGAGACCCAATGACAAAAATCAAAACAGAGACCTATACGTCTATATATTTACTATACATACTGTATATCTGAGAGCTAACGTACCACAGCCCTGTCCCACACCACCGACATCCTCTCCTCGATCCCGGTGGTCCCCTCTGGGATCAGAGTGAAGTCGTCTTTACCGACAGCTTTCTGAGCTGTGGAGAAGCTGGCCTGAGCACTTGACGTCACCTGGAGATCTCCACTGGAACAAAACACATGAGCAGGTAAGAGAGGTAGAGCCACGCTAACCATGCTAACAGAGAGGTAGAGCCAGACTAACCATGCTAACAGAGAGGTCAGGTACTGTGGAGTTGAAGGGTCAGGGTTGAGGGGCGGGCTCATGACGAAGGCAGCAGCCACGGCCCAGTCTTTGGACCAATAGCAAGAGCCGTCAGTGGCCAAGCCGGCTGCGATTGGCTCTCCGTACACGACTGTACCTAATGACACAAACAGAAAGGTATTTAAACCGCCATCGTCCCGAGGAGTTTAATCCTCACTGTATGTGGTTTTGTCCGGACACGTGAACATGGGACATTCAAAGACCCTTATGGGAAACTGCAACACGGCACATGCAGCATTTCCCGAGAATGGACGAATAAACTTTGAGTACTCTGTGTACTTGTACACACCTTCAGCAGCTGCTGATGCTAGCTTACGACTGTTGTCTAATAATGTACTTCTGATCAAACCTCTAGTTCCTGTGTGTTTGGTAGCTTTGTGCTAGCGGAACCGTGGTTCACGCTCGGCACTCTCAGGTTCTCCGAGTTCAACCTGAACCTGATCCGCCTTCAGGGCTAATATGAAGAACAGGTGAGGATGATGATGGCACCTTTCTTCCTGGCTGTGGCGATGACATCAGCAGCAGACTTGCTCATCACCTTGGTAACGTACAGAGGACAGTTGGCCTGCTTGGCAATGGTGATGGCCCGATACACTGCCTCCGTCTCCACCTGAAACACACACACATGACTGTGGCGCAGTGGCTGCAGCGCCGGCTGTAGCTACAGGTGTTCCAGGTGTGTGTACCTCCTCAGGGTGACACAGAACGTGTCCTTCTGGTCCAGTGATGCCGAGGCTGAGAAGCTTCTTCTGCTCCTGAAACACAGAGCAGCAAAAACAGCAGCACAGTCAGAGTGTCACACATCGAGGTTTATGATCTCCTGATCGTTTGGGATTGTTCAGGCTCTCTTACCTCATCAATGATGTCACCATTCTCAGCATGGACCTGGGCGATGGCTCCGAGGTCCCGCAGGAGCCCGAAGGCCTCGTAGAGCTGGGAGTCGGAGCTCTGGTATTTGGCCATGAAGAGTAGGAAGGAGTTCACACCTGCAACAGCAATACTGCAGTTTTTACCAAAGAGATACTGCAGTCTGATACAAATACTACAGTTTACCGTATTTGGTCGCTGGTGTTGGAAACGTTTGGTTGTCGATGGTGGTTGAAACGCTTGGCGATCGCTGGTATTTGAAACATTCATGTGTTGCTTCGTGTTGTTGCGTCCTGACCTTTGTCCTTGATGAGCGTCTCCAGCTCCTCCTGCAGGCCGTCGTGCCAGCGTGCGATGTCCAGATGAAGAGAGAAGTCGCAGCACGCCTTCTGCTCGGCCAGCTCCCTCCACTCCTCAAACGCTGACAGTAAACTGGTCCCCGGCTCCACCAGCACGTGGTCCACTGAAAGAACAAGCTCCAGATGTTACTGCTGCCCCGTGACTGCCTGATTGATGAGTATTGACAGGTTATCGGAGGGTCTGACTGATGGTGGTGGTGCCTCCAGACACGGCGGCTCTGGTTCCTTGGTCGAAGCCATCCGCCGGTCTCAGGCCCCTCTGTGGAGCCTGCAGGTTGGTGTTGGCGTCCACCCCCCCGGGGATCACCAGCTGACCGTACGCATCCACCGTCTTCACGCCGACCGGGACGATCAGGTTCTCGCCGATCTGCCTGATGAGGACACATGACGGGAAGCGTGATGATGTCAGAGGAGAGAAGTTGCTATGTGCCCATGTCGTTGACAGGCGATGTCAACGTTTACCTGATGGTGCCGTCCTCCACGTAGACGTCAGCGTAGAACGACTGGTCGTCATTGACGATTTTCCCTCCTTTGATGATCAGACGGTCGCCCTGGAAACAGAGGAGCATTATTCTTCCACTGGTGGCGAAGGAACAAACAAACAACAGAATCACATGTTCCCAATACGTCGGTTCCAGAGAGACAACAGATGGAAGACATGTCAAGGAACGTTCTGTGTTCCGTGTTCGTCAGTTATGTATACACACAAGGAGACGGCCGAGTGCCCTGCAGCTCCGCCTCCAGTTCAGTGACATCCAATCAGTAACACCACAGAACCGACACAAAGGTTTGGACGTTGTGCTGTCATGGGAGAACGTGGCGAGACAGTGAGGGACAGGTGAGACCTTCAGGACCTTCAGGGTCCTGATCGACTCGTTTTTCAGTCATTCGAACATGAACACAACACGTGTCTCTAATGCGCCTGCTCATGACGTCATAATTTCCACCGCGAAGACTCGTTCAACATTTAAGCCACGCCCACAGTGTTCGATTCACGCCTTTGAGCAACAGGAAGTACTTTGGATGAAAATATGAACCGTGACGTTTTTGTCTTCATCATTTCATCTCAGCATCACTGCAGCTTTACATCTGCTGACGAGCCGAGCCGAGCCGAGCCGAGCCGGGCCGATCTTCAGCAGCCGGTCCGGCCCGCTCAGCTTCAGCAGCCGCAGCATCCCACCGCCCTCCTAATCTCGGCCCGGATACGTTGGACCTACCGCAGGTCTCGCGCTGCTCTTCTTGGTCTGAAACGACATTCTGATCGATCTGGGATCGGCTGATTGATCCGCTCACTCACACAGATGAACAGACGCAGCCTGCTATTGTTGCGCCGGTCGGCTCTGACGTCACTGCCGACAGCCTTTATACAGACACGCGCGCGATACTTCCTGTGGAAATTTCAAAATAAAAGCCTACAAAGACGTACAGTACTTAAAAGGTTTGTTTTTCTCCAGAAAAGAGGAAGTTTACTTATATTACTGCAGACAGTATCAGTACACTGTTCAAGTAGAATAAAGTACAACCACTCACAAGTCATATTTGACTGATTGTTGTCGATCAGGCCTATTGGTCACAGTTGTGACGTCATGAGATGACTACTACAGATTTGAGATATTTTCCATCAGTCTAAAAATGATGATTGTCCTCATTCTGGATCAATCGGATGATCAGCTTCTCCATCAGTTCATTTGGAAACGTTCTGACAATAGTGAGAAATCCCAGAGACTAAAGGTACATCACATCTTGATGTTGTTACATTACTTGGATATACATTGATCATTGATTGATTAACAGCAGTAATGATCTAATCAGGACACGTTCAAATAGAACTATCCTGCCTCCTGACCTGCGCATGCTTTTATTTTGAAACGAGATCTCGGAAGTGATTGGTCCACGCGCTATGGAAGGAGAAGGAGCCGCATATACTCAATATGAATGATTAATAAAGAGCCCTTTAATCTACTGCATCATTAATATTTGATCAGACACGAATCTGCTGATCAATAATGTGAGCAGGAAGTGACCAATAAAACAAAGAAAATATTGAAGGTGTTGACACTTTTCTCTGTTCATCATTTTAGTCACGTCCATTTGAATTAGTAACAATAAATTAATTGATCAGCATATGCTCAGACTACATCCCCCACAATGCAGCTGGAGCTCTATCCTCAGCAGTTCCAACGGCCCCTGAACCCACCGGAGACGCGCCTGCCACCACATCACTTCCTGTTCCAGCCCCAGCAGCACCTGGTCAAAGTGAAACCATGGCAACGCTTCTGATGATGTCACAGCTGACAGACTTTTACTTGTGATGAAATATTTTTACACATTAAGCCTTTAATCAGTCAATAAATCGATTAATTGAGCATAAAGGAAACATCAGGCACAAAGACGTTTGAGTGAAATTGGACCTCTCTCTTGCCGTAGTTTTCTCGGGCGTGTCCGGAGGGAAACACCACCGTCTGTCCAGGTCTGGCTGCGTCTCCTCCATCATGGCCATCGCTGCGGGTTCGAGCCGCACTGCGTCGCTGCGTCTGCGGACTGAACGACTCGAAGTTCAGGGTTTTGTTCTCGAAGGCTCCTTCGACGCTGCAGAACATCCCTCCATACTTCATCCGAGGGCGAGGAGAGTCGGAGCCGAGGCGGGAGAGCAGGGAGGAGCGGTCGTCCTCCGGAGACATCATGGACCCTTCTGATCTGAGAACGGCGAGGAGAGGGAGGAGGGTTGGCTAAAGACCTCAGGCAATACATGAGCAGACCAGGAGGAGGAGGAGCAGCAATGACCTCAAACTGCCAGGAACTCTTTACAGGGAGGAAGAGGACTTCTTGTGACACCAAACCTTCTCGTGTATGATATCACTGTGGAGCTCCAGAAGCTTCCTACCTTCCTGTTAGCGTCCCGCTAACTCCAATCAGGATGAAGTGGGAAGAACGTTCACACCCGTTTTCCACCAGCATAGAACATTCCGGTTCGAACGGCCGATGTTCAACCAGAAACGACCAACACCAGCAGGGGTTCCTCACCCCCAACCGAAGTGGGCGTGTCCGACTGAGGCACGCCACCAGGTGCCAACGCAGCCTTCGTTCCACTGATTCCGTTCTGGTTCTCTCCACAGCGCCAGAATTCCCAGAATCTCTGCCAGAACCGGTTCGTCTCTACAGCCTGGAAGTGCCACTGGGGGTTTGAGGCTAATGCGCCTCTTTCCAGTTGTATTGTGGGTAATGTAGGCCATCTCTGGTTCTGCTGCTTCCATTTGTTCTTTTTCTATCAAACTGTCCTAAGTTCAACCATCAAGCAGCTGTTTGTGGGTGAAATGCACCCCTGGGAGTCATAGTGTCAGTGCACAAACCTGCACAAGGATGACATCGTCAGGTGACATCGTCAGGTGACATCACAGAGGCGCTCGGAGGGTTTCAGCAACATCGAATACACACACGGGTCAGTGGTCACTGTGAACTGTATTCGGCTGTCACATTATCTCTCATCACACACACTCACTGAGTGAGCGTAAGAAAGTCTGCGTGTCTCATGTGCTGACATGTGACTGAAAACATGAAGAAGAAGAAGAAAGACAAGACAAACGGCCTCGTCCTCAGTCTCCGTGCAGCATTTTTAATGACTCACAGATAGAAAAATATCCTGTGGAAGAAGAGAAGCAGTCTGAATACGAGGACGCTGCTGCAGTCGTACCACGAGAAAACATGGAAACACATCATCATCAATGTCATCACCGATCAAAGGATAAAATATCAGGACGTCGATACTGAAACTACCGAAGGAGAGAACAAGAGTCACGTCACCATCACTGTCCCCATTCCGTCCTGTCATCAATCAGGACACTTGTGCTGCGTGACTTCCTGTTCGGACCGGCTAACACGGACGTCACGCTTGGTTCGTCCTCTTGTTCCTTCAGCGGGGTTTGGCCTGAACAACACAGAGGCTACACACTGTAACCGTAAATCCGCGAGTGGAGCTGGAGGGTTGGACAGTGTTGGAACAGCCAATCAGAAGAGCTGTTAACTGGGCTGAAGATTACTGCTGTTGGCACGCTAACTCAGCCAGTGAGGTTCAACACCACCTAGCCCAGCTAGCACGGTCAATTATGTCCAGCTAGCCTAGCTAGAACGGACAATTATGTCCAGCTAGCCCAGCTAGAACGGACAATTATGTCCAGCTAGCCCAGCTAGAACAGACAATTATATCCAGCTAACCCAGCTAACACTGACAATTATGTCCAGCTAGCCCAGCTAGCTCAGCCACATGCTCCGCTAGCCCAGCTAGCATGGATGCAGGTCCAGCAAACCGAGGTAACACTGTATGAAGTACAGCACCACTTTGGTCCAGCACCTTCTCGAGGCCACGGTGTGAGTTTGTCAGCTGCATCACAGGTGTAGCTAACAGCCGCTGACTGGTTTAAACGGGTCGGAAACACAAGGGTCATCTGTTGCCATGGAAACCAACCTCTTTTTGCTCTGATTGGCCGACTGCAGCCAGAAACGGGCCAGTGGAGCTCAGTCATTGAACTGCTGGTTCCAAATCCACAATCCTCCTGAATTGGCGTGTTGAGATTCAGGCTGAGCTGCCGCCGCCGGCGAGAGTCCAGCTGCTGCACGCAGAGAGGAAACGGGTACTGCATTCATTTTGAAAACCTGCAGTACACAGTGTACTCACAGTAAACTCTGTGTACTCACAGTAAACTCTGTGCACTCTCAGTAAACTCTGTGTATTGCAAGAAACTGTGTGTACTCAACGTACTTACTGACAGTAAGCAGTCATGTACCCGCGGTAAGTAGTAGTGTACCCGCATTATGCGGACCCAAAAGTGCAGTAAGCCGTAGTGTACCCGCACTAAGCACTAGTGTACCCGCAGTAAGTAGTCTGTACCCGCATTATGCGGATGTGTACCCGCAGTAAGCAGTAGTGTACCCGCACTAGTGTACCCGCAGTAAGTAGTAGTGTACCCGCAGTAAGTAGTAGTGTACCCGCAGTAAGTAGTCGTGTACCCGCAGTAAGTAGTCTGTACCCGCAGTAAGCACTAGTGTACCCGCAGTAAGTAGTAGTGTACCCGCAGTAAGTAGTCTGTACCCACAGTAAGCAGTAGTGTACCCGCAGTAAGCACTAGTGTACCCGCAGTAAGTAGTCTGTACCCGCAGTAAGTAGTCTGTACCCGCAGTAAGTAGTAGAGTACCCGCAGTAAGTACTAGTGTACCCGCAGTAAGCAGTAGTGTACCCGCAGTAAGCAGTCGTGTACCCGCAGTAAGCAGTCGTGTACCCGCAGTAAGCAGTAGTGTACCCGCAGTAAGTAGTAGTGTACCCGCAGTAAGTAGTCTGTACCCACAGTAAGCAGTAGTGTACCCGCAGTAAGCAGTAGCGTCCCCGCAGTAAGCAGTAGCGTCCCCGCAGTAAGCAGTAGCGTCCCCGCAGTAAGCAGTAGCGTCCCCGCAGTAAGCAGTAGCGTCCCCGCAGTAAGCAGTAGCGTCCCCGCAGTAAGCAGTAGCGTCCCCGCAGTAAGCAGTAGCGTCCCCGCAGTAAGCAGTAGCGTCCCCGCAGTAAGCAGTAGCGTCCCCGCAGTAAGCAGTAGCGTCCCCGCAGTAAGCAGTAGCGTCCCCGCAGTAAGCAGTAGCGTCCCCGCAGTAAGCAGTAGCGTCCCCGCAGTAAGCAGTAGCGTCCCCGCAGTAAGCAGTAGCGTCCCCGCAGTAAGCAGTAGCGTCCCCGCAGTAAGCAGTAGCGTCCCCGCAGTAAGCAGTAGCGTCCCCGCAGTAAGCAGTAGCGTCCCCGCAGTAAGCAGTAGCGTCCCCGCAGTAAGCAGTAGCGTCCCCGCAGTAAGCAGTAGCGTCCCCGCAGTAAGCAGTAGCGTCCCCGCAGTAAGCAGTAGCGTCCCCGCAGTAAGCAGTAGCGTCCCCGCAGTAAGCAGTAGCGTCCCCGCAGTAAGCAGTAGCGTCCCCGCAGTAAGCAGTAGCGTCCCCGCAGTAAGCAGTAGCGTCCCCGCAGTAAGCAGTAGCGTCCCCGCAGTAAGCAGTAGCGTCCCCGCAGTAAGCAGTAGCGTCCCCGCAGTAAGCAGTAGCGTCCCCGCAGTAAGCAGTAGCGTCCCCGCAGTAAGCAGTAGCGTCCCCGCAGTAAGCAGTAGCGTCCCCGCAGTAAGCAGTAGCGTCCCCGCAGTAAGCAGTAGCGTCCCCGCAGTAAGCAGTAGCGTCCCCGCAGTAAGCAGTAGCGTCCCCGCAGTAAGCAGTAGCGTCCCCGCAGTAAGCAGTAGCGTCCCCGCAGTAAGCAGTAGCGTCCCCGCAGTAAGCAGTAGCGTCCCCGCAGTAAGCAGTAGCGTCCCCGCAGTAAGCAGTAGCGTCCCCGCAGTAAGCAGTAGCGTCCCCGCAGTAAGCAGTAGCGTCCCCGCAGTAAGCAGTAGCGTCCCCGCAGTAAGCAGTAGCGTCCCCGCAGTAAGCAGTAGCGTCCCCGCAGTAAGCAGTAGCGTCCCCGCAGTAAGCAGTAGCGTCCCCGCAGTAAGCAGTAGCGTCCCCGCAGTAAGCAGTAGCGTCCCCGCAGTAAGCAGTAGCGTCCCCGCAGTAAGCAGTAGCGTCCCCGCAGTAAGCAGTAGCGTCCCCGCAGTAAGCAGTAGCGTCCCCGCAGTAAGCAGTAGCGTCCCCGCAGTAAGCAGTAGCGTCCCCGCAGTAAGCAGTAGCGTCCCCGCAGTAAGCAGTAGCGTCCCCGCAGTAAGCAGTAGCGTCCCCGCAGTAAGCAGTAGCGTCCCCGCAGTAAGCAGTAGCGTCCCCGCAGTAAGCAGTAGCGTCCCCGCAGTAAGCAGTAGCGTCCCCGCAGTAAGCAGTAGCGTCCCCGCAGTAAGCAGTAGCGTCCCCGCAGTAAGCAGTAGCGTCCCCGCAGTAAGCAGTAGCGTCCCCGCAGTAAGCAGTAGCGTCCCCGCAGTAAGCAGTAGCGTCCCCGCAGTAAGCAGTAGCGTCCCCGCAGTAAGCAGTAGCGTCCCCGCAGTAAGCAGTAGCGTCCCCGCAGTAAGCAGTAGCGTCCCCGCAGTAAGCAGTAGCGTCCCCGCAGTAAGCAGTAGCGTCCCCGCAGTAAGCAGTAGCGTCCCCGCAGTAAGCAGTAGCGTCCCCGCAGTAAGCAGTAGCGTCCCCGCAGTAAGCAGTAGCGTCCCCGCAGTAAGCAGTAGCGTCCCCGCAGTAAGCAGTAGCGTCCCCGCAGTAAGCAGTAGCGTCCCCGCAGTAAGCAGTAGCGTCCCCGCAGTAAGCAGTAGCGTCCCCGCAGTAAGCAGTAGCGTCCCCGCAGTAAGCAGTAGCGTACCCGCAGTAAGCAGTAGTGTACCCGGTTAGCAAGTTGTTGCCACGTGTTGACTCACCGGCTGCTGTTAAGACCAGAGGATGAAGGCCAAAGAGAAGAAGAGAAAGAGAAAGAGAAACTGAAAGAGGAAAAGAGGAGGGTCAGTCACAGAGAGCACAGGGAGGTTGACTGCGTGTTGTCATGGTGACGATGGGCTTCACCTTCTCCTCCAGCTCTTTGATCTGTCGTTTCTGTGCTTCTATACATTCCTCCAGCTCCTTGTTCCTCTGGAGCATAAACATCGAGAGGCACATGCTGTCTTCACCTTTGTTTTACATGTTTACTGCTGTTTTCAACGTCATATGTTTATTTACACGTTTACCTGTTGGGTGAGTTGCAGCAGCTCCATCCTCTCTCGGAGGATCTGGGCGTCTCTCTCTCTCAGCTCAAACATCACAGCTCGTTTCCATTGGTCCATTGCTCTCCTAAGCCCCTCCCTCTCTTCCTCTGTCAGTGTTTGCGACAAACGGCCCGCGTCCATCTTTAATCCCTCTTCCTGCTGCAGAGCCTCGAACAACATGGCCTCCAGCTCCAGGATCCTCTGCAGGAGGGAGGGAGCAGCTGCTCGTCATGTGGAGGAGACTTGAAACGACCTCATGATGAGAACAGAGTGTCTAACGTCACATCCCCACTTCCTGTCAAGTTAAATGCCAGTGTCATTGCTTTCCCCGTCCTAATGTGCTACAGCTGAGCTCACTGACTCCGCCCTTCCCCGCTGAATGGGTTGTTTTCGGGGACCTCTCCTGGGCTCACTGTGAAGCGATCGGGTCTGAGCTGGAGGCGTTTTGTGCAGCTGATAATTGAAAGATGACCACACTGACCTTATGTGCCTGATCCATCGACTGCTTCCTGTAGTCCAGCTCTTCATCCAGGTAAACCTTCTGTTTACTGAACAGGTCCTAACACACAACACACGGAGGTCAGAGGTCACTGTAGGGTCACATGACAGCTGTTTGTTCCTACAAGACATCTTTGTGAACCAGACCATGACCCATCCAGACCTGGTGGGACAACCAGCTACTGCAGTAAACAGAAGTACAGTGAAGTAAACGACATTTTGACCATTGATTTTTGCGTTAGACGACGTTCCTGTTCTGAGGTGTTTCCAAACATCAAATGTTTCCCCCTGTGAAGGTGTGAAACAGCAGAAAATCCTTCTTGTCTCCGCCCAAGATGCAACGTGACCCCCTGAGGAACGTTACGGAATGTGTTCCCCCATCCTGGTTCCTGTCCTGGTTCTATCGTTTCCACAGAACGGGAGCGTCCTATTACGTTTACCTTCTCGCTCTCAATGTCCAACATCTTCTGCTGCAGAGCCGACTTCGTCACCTCGATGGACTCCAGCCACTAAGCAGACAGACAGGTGGAGAGAGAGAGACAGGTATGTGGACATGGTGGCAGGAAGTGACCTCATTCATGTTCCCCTCATACAGCAGCAGCAGTTGGGGTGTTTGGGTGAGTTCATGTGTGTTACCTTCTCAGCCAGAGTGAGCACCGTGCGGGCGTGGATCACCACCACCTGCTCCTCATTGGACAGGTTCTGCAGGACAACATGAAAACAACAACATGTCAACATCACGTCAACAACTCAATTGACTGTTCAAAAAGAAAACACATCAACAACATGTGAACCTCAACATGCCAACGACAACTCATTGTCTCTTCGATATGTCAACAACATGCCAATGAGCAGCATCATTACATCAACACTGTGTAAACATGTCATTTGCTGTCAAGTTCATCTGTTTGTCAATACTGAGAGGATCAAATGTCCCATTTGTTGCTTAGAAAAGATATGTCAATGTGTTTATGGAAGGAAAATGTTTATTAATATACAATAATTAATATACAGCTGATTTGATTTGGTGTTCAAAGGTCAAAGTCACTCAGAGATCAAACTCTAGAATGAATTGACATATAGAGGTCTAACTGGTGTCATTTTGTAACCAATCCCAGAGTCCATCATTAAACCAGAACCAGCTGGTTCTGCAGTTCATGCGTCACCCATCAGGTGGCGCCAACCTGTGATCTTTTTCACATCACACGACCTTGACCTAAACATCACGCTTTGGGATGTCCAGAGAAACCATGACACCACCGTCTGGTAGAAAGATGAAATATGAGCTCACAGGAAACGAGTTACTGCTGGGGAGCAAAAGCTACAGGGAATTCAGCTGCGTCGGTGAAGGTTTGCACTCTCTGAGTGCTATCTTTTTTACAACAAATAGAACAATCACTACTGGTTTGTAATCATAGAACATGTACATCAATGTAAAACACATACATGTATGGAGTAAAGTGAACATACACTTACGGCGTTATCTCCCAGAATGTCCAGCTGCTTCATCAACTCACTAATAACAATCTCCTGAGGAACAACACAACAAGAAACGTCATCCAGGTAAACACAGAAATACTACAAGACTACTTTGTTTACACACTGGTATACTATGAAACACGTTTTCCGTTGTGAGAGCTGCTCGACAAACTTTGAAAGACCAGTCAGACATTCTGTGTACTCTGTATGTTTACATGTGTACTCTGGTGTGTCTACAAATGTACTCTGGTAAGTTTACGGGTGTACTCTGGTATGTTTATAGTTATACTCGGGCGGACACAGGTGTACAGGTACTCACAGTGACCCCCTCTGCCTCGCAGTAGATCTGCAGAGGACTGAGGCCTTCTGGGAAATACAGTTGTTGGAAGTTAATGGCAGGTGAGCGGCGCTCCCTCTCCTGAAAAGTAAACATGGTTTCCATAGTAACAGAGATAGTAAATGTTTCAGCTGCTTGTTCATGTTATCATTGCTTTTGTCTGTCTCTTCTTACCTCGAGCTCTAAGATCCGAAACTCCAACAGCTCATTCTGATCTTTGATGTCCTGGATGTCGTTTCTGAGACGCAGATCTTCACCTTCCATCAGCCTCACCTGAAGGAGATCAGAGACGATGTGAAACGTTGCCGTTTGACTCGTGTTATTCATATTGTCCGTAACACTGACAGGAAGTTTATGTTCTGGACGGACATTGTAGAAGGGATCACTGTGGGTTCACACTGACTGTCGGTCAGAACAGGAAGTGATGTCACACTGAATCACATCAACAGGTCTACTGTCTCAGAAACATATTTCACTAACTTCACCTTCTCCACCAGCTCCTGATTCCTCTGATACAACGCCTGCTTCTCCTCCACCCACTTCATGTCCTGGGGGACAGACAGCAGTTAATAACCAAACATGACCTTCAGCTCAGGCCAGTCACAACCTGTGTTTATAGTAACTGGTCACCTGAGCCGGTGATGTTACAGGTAGGCCCCTCCCCCCGGTCAGTGGGTGGAGTCTTTCACCTGATTGGGTTGGTATCAGTTGGAGCATTTTCCGGAACTTCCTAACCGCTAACCGTGGTAACCAGGGTCAGGATGAACATTTCTTACCGCTAAGGAGGTTGTTTTTGCCAGCTCTTGTTAATTCATTTGGCAGATAATTTGGTAACAGGATAACTCAAACTGTTGCAGATAAAATTTTCATCAAAGCTGTGTCTTGGCCAATCCTGACTAAGCTGACTAAGTTTTAGTGGTCAAAGGTCAAGGTCACTGACAGGACACTTACGGGACTGGTTGCGGACATTTTGGGCTTTTATTGCTGAGAAGCAGAGGTAGAGAATTTGGCTACTTTGGTGAAGGTTTTCACTCTACTTTTTACGACATGGACCTGAATTGACCACACAGTTTAAATGAACAAACACAACCGAGTGCTGTCAAACTGGCGTTATATAAATAAAATTATCATTATTAAAATTCGATGTATTAAACTGTCATGCTAAGCTAACCGTCCTACCTCTTAGGATGGCTACTACTGTCCTAACCATCACGTCTCCTCAGGTCAGCTCACCCATTTCGTCCGTTTGGCTGCTGGTAAGTGAAAACTCGGACTGGATTTATTCACTTGTGTACGACTCAGCGTGTGTTTTGTAGACACCCGAGCCGAGCCGAGCCGGCCCAGTGAGCGGGGGGTCAGCTTTTTAAAGTGAGGCCATGAAGAATGTGTTTACAGCAGTTCCCTCACTCATCCTTCCGTTCCTGTTTCATCTTCTCGTGAGGATAGATGAGAAAAGTCGTGCTGGTTGCTGGGTAACAGCATCTTAACATCAGACTGAAGACAGGAAGTGTCTGTCATGTGACCACGGCTTCCAACCTGTTTGCATTTTTCTGTCAGGGTTTCTTACAGCTCCACGTCTTGTGTTCTCTGTTCTCTGTCCCTCTGACCGGCATAAAGACACGCCCCTTTCCTCCACTAGCCTCATACTGTGTGTGAGTGTGTTACCAGTCCTTGTTGTTTCAGTGCTGACTCCAGATCTGCGACTCGGGTTTCACAGCGGCTGATCTCCTTCAGCAGCTGCTCTCTGGTCTGAAACACACAGAGCAGGAAGTCACCCGATGCCGCGTCCACAGAACGGAGCCCCGGTTCCGGTGCTGTGGGGTCACCTTGATCTCCTTCTCAGCATCGTAGTTCCCGCCGCTGGTCTCTGTCAACAGGGCATACGCCCGCTGCAGTGCCTGATACTCCTGAGTCAGCTGACGGTAACGAAGTTCCGCCTCTTCCCGGACACACGCCTGAAACACACAAAAATCAGTCAGCACAGCATCAAAGCCAGTGGGACCCTGAACAGAACCAGAACCAGACACTGTGCGGATCTTTAAGCTGGAATCCACTTAAACGCTGTGAGAGCAGCGTGATTGGCCAGTTCAAGTTAAAGGGGCGGGGCTTTAATAAAGGGTCAGTTCTGCATCGTATGTAGAAGCAGCAGGACGGACCGGACTGTCCTTTCTGTTTGTTGTTAGCCTGATGTGTGCACAAGCTACATGCGTGTTCCCGTGTGCGCAACAACACAGATGAGCCGTTGGCCGAAAATATTCCAGCGTCACTCTCACCACCTGCAGCGGCCATCTTGGATTTTGAGGTTCGGTTGGTTCTACGGTGGCCGAGATGCATCAAACTGAAAATAAAAGGGCGGCGCAAAGACCGAAGACTTTCAACTGAGGGGAACGTGACGAAGAGGATCCCGACCTCTGATTGTTTACTGCTCCTTTCATTAGTGTGTGTGTGCGTGTGTGCGTGTACACCTCCTCTGGTTCAGTATCTGGAGTTCTGTCAGTGTGAAAGGACAGAGACGATCCATCAGAGTCCACTGATGCTTCCTCATCATAGCCATAAAACGTCTCAACGACCTGCAATCACACACACACACACCAGCAGCGTCAGCACATCCGGAGATGATCTCAAATCAACCACCAGACAATTTGTCAGCAATAAGCAACAATGGCAACCAATACTCTACAAATACTTCTACTACTGTCATCAGTAGTGTGATGTTTGTCACCCTGCAGGCTCTGAAGGTTCGTCTCCTTCTCACGGAGTCGTGTCGTCTGTGGCGCAGCAACATGTCTCGTTCCTGTCGGCGAACAGACGCAGTGCAGAACATCGCACGTACCAGTACACTCAGCTAGTACCGGCAGACGGTGATACTGAATACTTACGATAACATTCTTCACATATCCAGCTGTGTCAAGAGCCTGAAAACACAAATACACAATGTGATGCCGTGTTTTAGCACTATTACTACTAGAAAGTATTAATATTTAATAGAGCAATTTACTAACATGCAGCATAATAATTCAGTAATGACAATGTGTGGTTAAAGTGGCAGTACTGACTATTTGTACTGGAAGTAGTAATACCTTTGAAAGGTCGTCGATGATGTTCTGTTGCTCTACCACTTGTAACCGCAGAAACTCCATCTCTCTCTCATCGTGGCTGTAACCATGGTAACTGGTCCGGTCCAGGTCATTTAGAGAACTGGGTCTCCTCTGGAACACAGTACGTCCTGCTGTTAGCATGCTCACTGATTAGCTGTGTGCTAACAGTCGTACAGAAGTAAAGATATACAGCCACACAGATGTACAGATGTACAATCGTACAGGCATACAGATGTTTGGACGCCCTGTATTTGACAGTGAAAATGCAGCTTCAGCTTCAGTTTCGTCACAGTACAGAACTTTATGATTGCACATGACAACGACCCCGACTGTTGATGAGAGTGTCGCCAGTTGACGGTCACCATAGTTACCATCTCCAGGTTCTCCTGAGTGACAAAGCGAAGCTTGTTGTCGAGGCGACGCAGCTTGAGAGCCAGCTCCTCGTTCTTCCTGCTCAGACGCTTGTTTTTGTCCAGAAGAGGTAGAAACTGACTCTCCGTCTCCCGCAGACGCTTCAGCTGCCATAGAAACACGAACAGAACGTGAATGAAAGACCGACTGTGTGTGTGTGTGTGTGTGTGTGTGTGTGCGTGTATGTGTGGTACCAGTTCGTTGCGTTCTTCAGACAGAAGTGCGTTTCGATCCTCCAGCTTCCTGACAGCAGAGCTGAGCTCAGCAATTTTTAAGTGAAACCTCCGAGCGTCCCGGTCCTCCTGAGACTGCACGAACACACAGGAACAGGTAAATCACACTTCCTGCTTCCTGCTACTTCAGAGATACAAAATGGTTCCACGCAGGAGAACTTATGAACCCGCATCGACATCATGTGTCAGCAGGTGATGATGTGCCTCGTGGCTGTTTGTCTCCGCCCACCAGACCGACAGTCTGGTCACCTGAAGCTCAGCGGGACCAAAGATGATTCACACATGTTCAACCAGCAGCAGAGAAGAATTTCACCAAAGTCACCTGACCTTTGACCTCTGACCACCACAATCTAGTTATTCTTATAGTCCAAGCGGACCAAATCTGAAGAAACTCCCTCGAATTCACAGAAAGACGGACAGATAAACACACACATGATTGTTTACTCCAGATTTTTACTGTGTGAGTGTGAGATATAAAAATAAAGAGTGATGATCTACCTTCCTCCTCCTCCTCCTCCTCGAGTTATTTTCAGCAGAATTCAAACAAAAACCACAAAAAATATATAGTCTGCTGAAAATAATTGTGAAAAAATAAATCAGGTGATGATGATGTGCGTTTGTGATAAATATGCGTCATCAGCACTTGGACGTGTGCGGGAAACCAGTATGACCAGTAAGATACACCAGTCTGCTGGTTAGGACTTCATGCAGTACACAGAGTGTAGGACATTGGTTTGTCAGCGAGGTTACGCATGCAGCATGAGCAGGAAGAGGCGGGGCTTACAATGTGAGGAGTAGTGTTAGGGGTGGAGTTAAGGGCTTGGCCAGGGTGATTTAGTCCCGCCCTCTGAGCGTCTCTCAGGGCTGCGATTTGCTGCTCGGCAGCCTGAGTCTGAAGCTGGAGGCGGTGGGCGTGTCCAGCCTGCAACCCCAAGGCTTTATCCAACACACTGACAGCTCTGTCCTTCAGCTTTATCTCGTCCATCTGCACACACACACGCACACAGACAGAGACAGACAGGTAAGGGGCGGGGTTAGGAGAGTGTGTGACGGTGTGTTGGATGAAGAACGAGCTGAATCTAACAGGTGAACATGAAGCTGCGGATCAGGTGAGTAATCGTGTCTCTCGTGTGATGTCACGATCAGGGCTGGAACCCTGGTTCTCTGGTCCCGAGCGGTACCTCATTCATAAGTCACTGCGTCCGTCTCGGAGTTGTGATGACTCAGCTGTTTACATTTCACTCAAAAATAAATGACTTCGATAAAACACATTTTCCTCAACAAACTCATTATTAAACTCATCTTCCCAAACTTCCTGTTTGATTTCCTCAGTCAGCAGCTGCCACGGCAACGCTCATGTCTGTCCGTCTGTCAGTCCATCAGGCTGCTTAGAGCTAAAATACAGTCAGACTCGGACTCTTCAGGTTAACAGTAGCGACAAAACGATTTGCGAGTCATGTGAAACATCAGTTCTGACCCAGCTGAGGTTCTCTGTGGGGCCTCGGAGGCACTTTTACAGCCACACGCTCACATTACTCTTACAAATTGTCATTTTTATATCCGAAGGTGCTCTATCACTTATATAAAATAAATAAAATGCCATATCAATTACACCTCAGATCTGTAAATCACCAGACATACGTGCTCTTCCACTCCATGCTAATGAGAGCGACAGCCAGCTAACGTTTCCCTGGAACTCATTTTGTGGTTGTGTGATTTTTCTGTCATGAGAAAGTGCTTAGTTAGCCAAGACGATTAGAATCCGAAGAGCCGAAGAACGGGCCTGACATTGAGAGATATGGTGTACCAGTGTCACCTACTGGCCCTCCATGGTACTGCATATTGTCTAAGGAACACTTCCATTATGGCTTTTAATATAGTTGTAAAAGACGCTCAAGTTATCGACTTTCAGTCATTCAGTGTAGAATAAAAGTAGTAATCAGTGTTTCCTTTTTTTTTTTCTTACCTTTTTTACCATTTTACAAACATTTAACCTCAAGCAAGTTTTTTTTAAAACAATTGCAGATTTGTGAGATCAAACTGGAGACGGAGCTCGTGAGTGGCGTGACACGTACCAGTCGGCGGATCTCCCTCTCGCAGTCCCTCTTGGTCCGGTTCAGCTCCTCCTGGTGTTGGTGATGAGCTGATCGCAGTTCAGATGCTCGGGCCTGGCAAGCCTGCTGAGCCGACATCAGGGCCTCCTCAGCGTTTCTCTTCGCTCCCCGAAGCTCCTGCACCTCCTGCTGGAGGCGACAGCGCTCCGTCTCCCAGCTCCGCCTCGTCTCCTCCGCTTCCGCCAGCAGGGCGCTCTTCACCTGAAGAACAGATACCTTCATCACTTCAGCTGAGGAGCCTCATCCTGACCAGAACCTGGACCGGGAGCAGCCAGACAGGTGTGGTTGGGCTCGTCACCTTGTCCGTGGAGCCGTCCCTCAGCGTCAGCACCAGTCCGTTCAGGCGCTGGATCTCTCCGTCCTTGATCTTGATGACTCTCATCAGCTCCATCTCGTGTTGCCGCAGTAACACCTCCCTGGTGACGGACAGCTCCCTCTGCTTTTCCTCGTGGAGTTTGGTTCTGAGCTCGGTCAGGGCCACCGTGGCCCGGTGGTGCTCGGTCTTCACTTCCTGACACTTCTCTCGCTCCAGGCGGCTGACCTGAGGACGGACTGAGTCAGCGGTAGGCAGCGGTGCCGCGGTGCATTCTGGGGTTTGTAGTCCTTACCTTGTTCTTCTCCTGCTGGAGTTCTATCTGGATTTCTGTCAGTTTGGCTCTCAGCTCCTCATTGGCCGCTAGAAGAGCCGCCATGGCGTCAGGCCCCTTCCCCCGACCCCCTCCTCCTCTCTTTGACATCACCCTCCCCCTGCGCTGGGTGTTAGTCTGTAGTTTGACTACATCCGCACCTGTGGGGACACACAGTTCACACGTGAGCTGGACCTTCCCGTCCTCCTCCCCCTGCTCAGGAGCTGTAAGGTTCAACTCTGACCCGACGGATGTGAGCACACGTGGACTTTACCAGCGGCAGCGTCACACCCTGCAGGCAGGTTACGGCGTTTGACGCATGTCACGCAGAGCAAACACGAGCTGACGTGCTGTGGTGGCAGTATTAGTACCACAGTACAAAAGTACAACAATGATGTAATACGAACAGCACTACTATGGATTCAGTATTTGTCCAGTGTCCAACATCCTGCAGCAGAATCAGCTGTACTGCTGCCGTGTGGCCGTGCAGAAGAAGTGTAGGAAAAGTTGTGGATTCCCGGGCAGAAAAGGCAGTTCTGCAGTTTGACGCGGTTTATTTTCAACTGTGTGTCTGTGATTGGCTGAGATGTTGACTTTATTCTTTCCTGATTCACCTAAAACTGACCGTGTGGATTTCAAGCAGGTGAACTAACACTGGAACAGCATAATACATGACAAACACACACACACACACACTTAAGCCTGGACATACACACATCATTAGAAAAGATGTAGGTTACTCACTGTCCAATAGGAAGCCTTAGACACTGCATCGCTTTGTGCGTGCGTGTGTGTGTGTATGTGTGTGTGTCAGTGGGTTCGCTTCCTATCTTGATCATGCTAACCAGCTAGCTCCTCTGCAGCTCACAGTGCCAGTGTTTGTGTGTGTGTGTGTGTGTCTTGTCTCTCTCTCCCTCTGCCTCTCTGCCTGTCTGTATCGCCTGTTAGCAGTTAGCTCCTGTCAGTGAGTGTTTCTGTCGGTGCTGTTAGCATCTCTGCAGCCTCTGCCGGCGTCATCCTCCTCATCCTCCCAGCATCCTTCAGTGTGGCTCAGAGCTGCAGCTCAGCTCTGCCTCCCTCTGCTGGAGGCTCCACCTCATGGCAGCAGTGTCACATGTTCCGCTCCAGTAAAAGTATCTGTGTTCATTAATAAACGTTGGTCATTGGAATGAAAAAATAAACCAGCTGCAGAAGTTACAATAAAAACTCAAGAAGAGGAAGACACAAACAAACAAACAAACATCACATCACATGCTTACAAGCATCCGGGCGATCGGTGGGACCTTCAGTAAAGAGCGTGTTGATTCGTAGCTGCTCGGCTCTGTGAAACGGCAGCAGCGAGTCAATACGACCAGTGTTCCTGCTTTAATCTGAGGAGTGAGGAGGTGTCAGCAATTCGCCTGTTAGCCAGTAGCATGTTGATGTTTTTACAAACGCATAAACTGGATGTCTGTTCCAGACAGACACTCGCCGCTGTGAAAACATCTACAGGTGTGACACAGAACGAGGTGAAGTGGTTCAGAGGAGCATTGGACCCCCTGGTCGTGGATCAGTGAGAACAGGAGCGCGATGGACCGCTGAGGCCCGAGAAGAAAGAAACCCAGCGTGTGTCCTGTCCCGTCAGCTGACAGAAAGGTGACAGTGAGACAGGTGGACGTCCTGCTGATGTCTGGCCTGTGATTGGTGGACACGTGTTCTCAGAGGCTGTGTTGGAGTCCCAGGTGTTTGCTGGCAGACTGAGGAGAGTGACGGAACGGGACGTCCAGTCGAACACGCTGTAACAGAACTGAACTGTGTCAGTAAGAAAAGGCATTTGATCAGCTTGAACACCAGAAGACGTGCTGGACGCTGCCGCATAAATCCTGGTTTCACTCTGGGACACGGAGAACTTCTCTCATGAACCACAGAGCCAGCTGGTTCTGACTCTGTGATGGCTACAAAATGACACCAGCTGGACCTTTCTGTGTCATGGCCAAAAAATGCTTTTCAACTTTTCAGTGATCTTGACCTTTGACTTTTGGCCCCCAAACTCTAATCAGCTGTAGGATGGGTGAACACACACATGATGGAATTTTTATCAAAGTCTGTAACTTTATAAGTTGTCCTGTCAACAATAAATAAACGTTGGTGAAAACAGCTGTCCTGTCAGAGCTAAATGTTTGTGCCAGCCGCAGGAATAAAACTGAGCTATTTTTCATTTTATCAGGGTGGTAAAGCCACATGTGGAGGATGTGATGTTAGTCAGCATTTGGTGTTGTGGCGACCAAATGTAAACATGTGTTAAAGTCAATTCAGATGAAACATGTGGACGTGGCTAAAATAAGAGTGTGAACTGTTTAAGCATTCCCAGGTATTTGTATTGTTTATATTTACAGTACTCTGTATACGGGGACGAGCGGTGGAGTCTCCTCCTGCTTGGGGTTGATGGGAGTTGTGGTCCATTGGAGGTTGTTGGAGGTAGTCGTATCTGACTACAGCTGCTTCCGCCTGGTTCTGCGTAAGTCCTCAGCCTGTGTTCTCTCAGGGTCACAGTGCTCGTGCGTTCTGCTCTGCTTCTTCTTTACAGTAAACAAGTTGGTTCTGTCGGCTGAGGTTCTGTTTGTATTTGTGAACAGAGTCCAGAACCAGCTGGCTGACACCATCTCTGTCTGTAACCTAACCAAACCAAACAGTGTGTTGAGCTGATTTGCTGCTTCCATATGTATCATGTGATGCTTCTGGAAGCGTTCACTGCTTCCACTCGGCCCTGTTTACACGACAACCTTCTGTTTCGTTTTCAAATAAATTCACCGTGCAGACGGCAACGTTTTGAAGACAATCTCTGTTCACACGAGACCGCAGGAAACAGCAGAAACACTGCAGTACACATGCCAGGCCAGTAGTTGGCAGTGTGGTTTTGTGATGAACTACAACACACGCATTTGTAGAGACGCTTCCCTTCTCGGCGCAATGAAAAACGTGGGTACTACAGCGAGTGCAACCTTAGCGCGCATGAACGTTTTCAAAATGTTGCGTTTTCCCATCAACATGGAGACCGAGACGTTTTCAGATCTTTACACTCTGGAGCCCGTTTCCGTATTTTTCCGTTTTCAAGCGCTACAAATGCCGTTCTCGTGCAGACTGGCAACCAAAACGCAGCCAAATTTATGTGTTTTCACCCATAAACATTGTCGTGTAACGGGGCCTCATACAGCAGGGCTGCATCACATGACCGCCAGTGAGGTTCATATGTGAGGGCTGAAAAAATAAACAATAAATAAATAACAGCAAAAACAACATGCAAACGGGTTGCTGATTGGCTATATCATGTGACTATCAGGAGAAATGAAGAGCAGCTGTAACACACAGGAAAGTTTGAGGAACAGTTTAATCTAAAACACATGAACAACAGCAAATGAAACGAAGGAACGCAGAGACACGGTCCAATGAGACGTCAGGACACTAAAAACATCCAATCAGAACAGCTCTCACAGCTCGCCATGGTGCTGACACCACAACACCTTGTTTGTTTGTTTGCTTACAGCAGCATCCAGTCAGGGTGGTTCAGTCCGAGCTGAGCCAATCAGATTGTCCGTTAACAGTGATGCGGTATCTTCCCTCCTCAATCACAGTGATGTATATCAATGGAAGCGCCAATGAGCTGTTGTGGACGTTCTACATGATGTTCTTCACAGTTTCGATTCGTCACAACCAAAGAAAATGTGTGAATTGGTTCACAGCGTCATGTGACATGATGAATGTCGGCTCCGTACGAGGAGCCACATCGACAATAAGTCAGCTGTCGTAACAGCTGTACAGACTCGTGATGGAGTTTGTATCTTCGCTTCCCACTTAGAACTCAGCGATTTATGACGGCAATGGCATGTGCGATGGCGTGTAGGCTGGCGTGTTCGACGACGTGTGCGACCACGTGTACGATGGCGTGTGCGATGGCCTGTTTGATGGCGTGTAGGTTGGCGTGTGCGATGGCGTGTACGATGGCGTGTAGGTTGGTGTGTTCGACGGCATGTGCGATGGCGTGTGCGATGGCGTGTAGGTTGGCGTGTTTGACGGCGTGTGCGATGGCATGTAGGTTGGCGTGTTCGACGGTGTGTTCGATGCGTGTGTGGTGGCGTGTGCGATGGCGTGTGTGATGGCGTGTGCGATGGCGTGTACGATGGCGTGTATGATGGCGTGTACGATGGCGTGTTCGATGCGTGTGCGGTGGCGTGTGCGATGGTGTGTGTGATGGCGTGTACGATGGCGTGTTCGATGCGTGTGCGGTGGCGTGTGCGATGAGGTGTGTGATGGCGTGTACGATGGCGTGTTCGATGCGTGTGCGGTGGCGTGTG
>KV751350.1:5274668-5287423 GCA_001698575.1 Mola mola | reverse complement strand
GATGCGTGTGCGGTATGGTGTGCGGTGGCGTGTGCGATGGTGTGTGTGATGGCGTGTACGATGGTGTGTGTGATGGCGTGTACGATGGCGTGTTCGATGCGTGTGCGGTGGCGTGTGCGATGGTGTGTGCGATGGTGTGTGCGATGGCGTGTACGATGGCGTGTTCGATGCGTGTGCGGTGGCATGTGCGGTGGCGTGTGCGATGGCGTGTACGATGGTGTGTGTGATGGCGTGTACGATGGCGTGTTCGATGCGTGTGCGGTGGCATGTGCGATGGCGTGTGCGATGGTGTGTGCGATGGCGTGTACGATGGCGTGTTCAATGCGTGTGCGGTGGCGTGTGCGGTGGCGTGTGTGATGGCTTGTACGATGGTGTGTGTGATGGCGTGTACGATGGCGTGTTTGATGCGTGTGCGGTGGCGTGTGCGATGGATTGATGATCGGTCCAGATGGTCACTTTGTGCTTTTACTCTGAAGTCCAGATTCAGTTCGGCAGGTCAGAATGTCAGAACCATACAGACAGGATCTGCACCGTCTGCTGGATTAGAAGGTCCTGGAGCCTCTAGATGGTTCTGGAAAGTTCTCCAACTCATCTCATCCTTCTTAGTTTGGCTCTGTTCTCCTTGTCCCGTTTCTTTATGGAAGTGATGTAATGGTGAAAGAAAACTTCCTGGTCCTTCTTCTGGTTGAGAGCACAGAACCGCTGGTCGCCACGGTAACGTGCACATAATTCTTTTTAGGTGGATCTGTGGAGAACAACAAGATGGTGTTCTCTTCTACAAACATCGACATGTCTGTGTAGGTTCTCAGTGTTGCAGGTTCCTTCAGGTGAAGGTGACTGGAGTTGTTTTAAGATTCTTGAGGAAGGCTCACCCTCGTCTTCAGCTCTAAAACACTATACTCATTCGGATGTCCACGGTCTCCAAAAAGACAACAGTGGTTTGGCGGAGGAGTGATGGAAGCTGTCGGAAGGTGGAAATGTCCCTCATTAAACACCAACTATCAGCCACCTCCAACGCAGTCCCGAGATCCCTCTGACTCACGTGACCCTCATGACCCACATGATGGTCGGAGGGGTCGTCCGCTCGTGGAACCAACCCCAGGGTGCAAACGACCATAGTGGATCTTAAAAACCTGAGACTATTTAGATCTGAAGCAGCCTTTCAGATGAGGGTAAGCTAACTTTAGGAACCCTAAAAGTCCAGTTGCCTTCACGTGAAGAGTCCAAAATGCGTGTAAGAGCAACCAGTCTGTTCTCATCCAGGTTCTGTCACAGCCCTGCGAGGCACATCCGATACCCTGACCCCTCTTCCCTGCTGAGTCCGTTCAACTTGGACCTCCAACCTTCTCTGCACCTCAGCTTATTTTACAGTACAGTACACAAATGTGCTACAGGCATGTCCTCGCCTAACACCCCAGAGTACTTCCTGTTTGTGGACGGGCTGTGTGGGAAGTTTTTAGAACTAGAGATGAAAACAGGCTGGACCAGAACCCCCCTGTTTGTGTCTCATTATCGTCACAGGACTGAATCCACTGAGCAGGAGTCAGACAACCCAATCACCTTAAGTCACACAGTCTGTGTTGACAGAAGTCACACAACCAAGGTGCCGGGTGTTTCAGTCTCCACAGCAACCAGAACCACATTCATAAAAGTCATTTTTATCATTTAAGCATTCATTCATTCATCTCAGGGTGTTCGGGTGCAGACATAAATGGATGTTTGTGGTCTTACAATCTATTCTGTCTAGTCAGCTTGGACCTGAGTCAATGCACTTCAGGAGACAGAGCAGAGTCCCAACGTTTTTTCTTCCAGCTGATGGTTCTACATGTTTTCCTAAAGTAAGTCCATCTGCTGGGAACTCAAACTTGGGGCAGCAGCTGTCAGATAGCTACAGAGAAGCTGCACTCAGGTCAGATTTAACAGCTGAACGATGAACGAGTGATACCTGTTGGTGATCTTCGCCTTCTTTAGCAGCTGTCTGAACTCCTCTCTGGCTTTCTGCAGTTTACTCTTCTTCTCTTTGTATTCGTCCTTCAGCCTGCTCTTCACAAACTGATCGAACACCTGCACACACGTGTCCACGTCATCGTCATCATCATCATCACCACATTCTGAAATAGTTTGTTTGTTGTGCGATGGAACCTGTTTCCTCTGCTCTGAGGTCAGCAGCAGGTATCGAGGGTCAAACACCATCTTGTGCAGCTCCTTCTCCCAGGTGGAGAAGGCCGACACCTTTGGACAGACAGTCGTCAATACTGTTTTAGAATATTGCCAATAAATGGTCACAGTTTACCGAGATATGATATCGGTGGTAGGTGTGTTCCTCAGAGCCAACACATTCGTAGTTCTGCTCACGGGGAGGCGTCGACTGGAAACAAAAATGGACAACATGAGAACCCATAAAACATCTGGATTACTGCCCCCTGGTGGCTGGCTGCCATATAGCTCATAAGCCCCTCCCCCTCAATGGGATTCATCGTATTGCTGTCCACGTATCTCCACTTTTGATGGTTTAGACTGTTTACAGTGCCAGAATGTCCACGTTCTTCGCAAGAAATGATGCTGAGATGTTCACAGAGACAGCTTCCAAGAGCCTAAATAAAGTCAGACATCAAGCCAAGATCGGACGATGAGCTGTTTGATTTCCCCGAACCGAGTCAGACTGATGACGCTCGTCAATATCAGATGACTGATCACCTATTGATGATCGAGATTTCAATAGAAATCCCAGAGAAAACGTTTTGATCTTGGTCATGTTCTGTGTGGAAATGTAGAACAGCTGTTATCAATAGTTTACCAAATCAGTGGGAAATAAACAGGAGACTCGAGGCTCATAATTATCTGGACATCACTAGAATGAAACTTTAACAAAAGTCCATTTAAAATGTAAAACATGAAACTGATGACTGTTTTCACTTTGGGTCCTAAATGTGTCTGATTACACTGTTTATTGTGTAAGATTTGTTGTTTGTTGTTATTTTTTGTTGTTCCATACTCTTGAAAAAAAACCCAAACAAGTTTTGTAGGTATGTTTTTCTTCAGTTAGCAACGATATCCAATATCAAGTGTGACAGTCATTAAAGAAAACATTCACACTATGCAATCCATGCATTTGACCAACAAAGTCCAGTTTGTTTGACTAGTGTGAGAGCTCCCTGCTGTGCTCAAGCACAGTACACTTCTTGGCCCTGGCACGGTTGGAAGTGGTGTGCTACAGCACAGTACACTTGTTCATGCATGAGCACAAGCACAGGTGTGCAACGTGGACATGCGGTACAGTATAGCTGAATGCCTCCCTCGTCTCCTGACGCTTCCGCAAAAATCTTCTTTGCAATGACAATTATGGCATAATCAATAAATCTACAAATATGAGCTTATGTACAAGAGGTATCTGCGCTCAGCCATGGTTACGCTCAGAGCTGAGTCAGTTCAGACCAGCAGAGGACCAGTGAGGGGGGACAATTGTCTTATGCCATTCTACAAATCTAGGCCAAGTGTGAGTATTCCCTAAAACTATCACCACATATGCCAATGAGAAACCCGGGTTCACCAGAGGGGTACGTGTGCTTCTGAAAGCAGGTACTTTTGCCTTCAAGTCCAGGAACAAAGTCCCTCTTGGAATCTGCTAAATTCAAACTGAACAGGGCAGGAAAGCAGCAAGTGACGACAACAAAGATGTCCTCCACACATTATACACCTACTTCAGCTGCTACTTCAGCCCAGCCCAGCCTGAACTGTGAAGTACGCTATCTTGACCCTACACAGGGTGAACACATGGAAAGCTGCAGGTCCACTTAGATACCAGGGTGTCTACTCAGGGAATAACTGACACAGGTCCTCAAGGACACCTTCCTGAGCCAAGCCATTATACAACTCTGCTTCAAGGCCACCACCATCAAACTACTGCTTCACAACTAGACTCCACAATCGATGTCTGCCGTCCAAAAGCACCAACTCCCATCATAATGAAGTGCTCTGAAGGGCTGCTCAAGGGCCATTACATCCAGACTCCCTGCAACACTCGATCCGCTCCAGTTTGCATACTGTCCCAATCACTCCACTGATGACTCCCTATCATCAGCTCCTCACCTGAACCCGGCACATCTGGACAATAAGAACAGTTGTGTACAGCTCCGCCTTCAATACAGTGAGCCAACAGCACCTGCTTAGGAAAACTGGCCCACTAGGGATCAACACCCCACTGCACAACTGGATACTGAACTTCCTCACAGACAGACGACCCCTGACAGTACAAGTAGAAGAAACACACCTTCGAGATCAAATCCCAAAATCTGAGCTCCCCCATGACTCTGTTATTCACTTTGATGACTCACGACTGTTGTGCCAAGTACAACTCTGCCTCATCAGCAGTGTGTATGAGTAGGTGTTTTGTGTGTTACCCCTCTTTCTAGCATCATCTCTCTAAAATGAGCCACACGAAGCTGGAGTGGGAGGAGCTTCACATCCCCCGGACCATGGATGAGTGACAGTGGTTCCTCAACTCTACAGAGGGAGGGACAGACCGACAGACAGGAACATGTGTTATTTTTAATGAGGAAGTGAGACAACCAATCACATGGCTCAGCGATGATGATATCAGCAAGCTAGAATCTTTTACAAACACCCGCGTGCTGCTCTGTGATTGGCTCAGTCAGACTCACCTGTTCCGTTTGAAGTTGTGCACATGTTCATCACCTTCGCTGTTACCAGGGTGACCAGCTGATTGACAGCCGGAGCTGCCGTCTGTCAGAGAAGAAACATGAGTTCACCACAGGTCGAATGTTTCCTCACCATGACTGACGGGTGACGACAGACCGAAAGGTGTCATCCTCTTCCTCTTGTGGGGCAGGTCCTCGATGATGCGACTGATGTCTCTACCAATCAGCTCCCCTGGCCTTTCCCAGACAGACAGGTGGATTGTGGGATTGAAGAAAAAGACCCGGTCATCTCCAGTCCACACAACACACCTGAACACACACACAGCAGGTTTGTTTCCCTGTTTGTTTGTTTGTTGTTCAGAGGCGATCAGACTCTGTGAGAAGGAAACATTTTCAGATCGTCACTCAGAACGCAGAGATGAGAACGTTTGTGAGAGAGAGCAGTTACCATGGCGATCCTGGGACAGGAGCGGAAGCAACAGGACGTTTGTCGTTCTTTGGCTCGTCACCCTCCTCCTCGCCTTCGTCCTCTGTTCTGTCTACAGATGAACCAGCACACTGTCACACACACGGAACAGAAGCAGAGTCATGATGGGTGGAGCTCGAGAACTTCACTCTGATCATTCCAATGTTTTCAGTGTGTCGTTGGGTGGGGCAGAGAAGACTGGAGGACTGGGGAAAGTTGGCCCCATGGTTTTAATAACAGGAATTGATTGTTAGTTCGACGTGGAAGATGCAGCCACTGAAGGAATCCAGAGTTTGGTTGATGTTCAATACAACAGAGTAAAATCAGAAAAAAAGTTGTCGGTCACCTGTTCTCCTGTTCACCTGACTCGTTATGGTCCTGAGGCAGAATCTGGGATTATGACATTCTGATTTTGGACTAACAGGAGGGACGTTTCTTTAAATGGGCCTGAGCCAGTTCCGAACAGCTCAACAGGACACACCTGTTCCTGTCTTTGCTCACACAGTATGACTTGTACTTGTTACAAAGTACTTTTACATAAGGTGAGTACTCTAAGTGGTATATATCCATACCTGAGGGTCCCAGAGGCCTTCAGGGTGTCATGGACTCTGCTGGGGCTTCCTGCTCCTCATTGTTCAGTGAGCCCTTGCCAGCTGTTCCCACCGTTACTTCACCCACACCCTCAGACACTCCCACTGCACCGATCACCGGCCTATCAGTGGCCAGCCTGCTCATCGTAGTTTTCCACCTCTGCTTGCCATCTCTTGATTTCCTATCTTTGTGTGGTTGGACTGAGGTTTGGTTCTGGCTGTTGCTGGCTGTTGGAGGGGACTGGACCTGTTCTATGCCTCCTGCCTCTGCCCTGTGGTTCTGCCTGAGGGTCTCTGATCTGTGACACGGGGGACCACCGTCTGATAATGACTTGATGGTTGTGAGCTCTCACGTGTTTATTGTGGTCCGCCGTTCTCTCCGTCCTCAGCAGTATAGCTCCTTCGTAAGAAACTTTACCTCCACTCATCCCTCGGTTCTCTGACAGAAAGAAAGAAAAAAATGATTGGAACTGCTGAGAGAAATGAAAACGACACTGAGCTTGTGGATCGTGCCCGACCACCTTAAACTTCCTTGGCCTAGGCCCGGTTGGAAGAAGTGCTTCAACATGGTACGGTTGCTCAAACGCGAGTCAACAATGACATGATGTTTGACTGATGCAAGACTCCAAATGAACCACAAAGAGTTGCAGTCATATCTTCTAGGTTCTCCTTCGTGCGCTGGGACCACAACCTGATGACGTATATACTAAAGGTAACTGTGCCCAGGCCTGGTTGGGCTCGGAGCAGTGTGAGTGTGGGCCCGCGGGGGAATCTGAGTGGTCGGTCATGAAAAACACAAGCTTGTTCTGCTCAACACCTGACCTGTGCCGTTGTGGTTCACTACTACATAAACCAAACTGAGTGCTGGAGACCTGAACCACATTCTGAACTGGGTCTGAACTAGACCTGATCTGGTTCTGAACTAGACTTGATCTGGACCTAAAGTGGGTCTGAAGTGGACCTGATCTGGATCATAACTGGGTCTCAACTAGACTTGATCTGGACCTAAAGTGGGTCCGAATTGGATCTGAACTGGTCTTGCCTGGACCTGATCTAGATCTGATCTGGGTCTGATGTTTTGGTTTCTCTCCGAGTCCAGGGGAACGAATGAGAACGATTCCTCAGGCTGACTGTGATACTGGATGGAAAAACATGAGCCATGGTGACAACAGATGTGTGGTCATGTGATGTGGTGTCAGAAACCATCAATGACAGAATGTTGAAAGACAAACCACCTGACCCACAAACCGACCAATCACAGGAGTCAACAGTAAAATAACAACCCTTTAAACAATCAGTAAGTCAGACAGACAGACAAAGAGTCAGACAGACACAGACAGACAGACAGTCAGAGAAACAGACAGTCAGACAGACAGACAGACAGACAAAGAGTCAGACAGACACAGACAGACAGACAGTCAGAGAAACAGACAGTCAGACAGACAGACAGACAGTCAGACAAACAAACAGACAGTCAGAGAAACAGACAGTCAGACAGACAGACAGTCAGACAGACAGACAGACAGACAGAGAGTCAGTCAGACAGATAGACAGACAGTCAGACAGACAGACAGTCAGACAGACAGACAGAGAGTCAGACAGACAGTCAGACAAACAGACAGTCAGACAGTCAGACAGACAGACAGACAGACAGACAGTCAGTCAGTCAGACAGATAGACAGACAGTCAGACAGACAGACAGTCAGACAGACAGACAGAGAGTCAGACAGACAGTCAGACAAACAGACAGTCAGACAGTCAGACAGACAGACAGACAGACAGACAGAGAGTCAGTCAGACAGATAGACAGACAAAGAGTCAGACAGGTAGACAGACAGACAGACAGACAGACAAAGAGTCAGACAGACAGACGGACAGAGAGTCAGTCACACAGACAGAGAGTCAGACAGACAGTCAGACAAACAGACAGTCAGACAGTCAGACAGACAGACAGACAGACAGACAAAGAGTCAGACAGATAGACAGACAGAGAGTCAGTCAGACAGATAGACAGACAGACAGACAGACAGACAAAGAGTCAGACAGATAGACAGACAGAGAGTCAGTCAGACAGATAGACAGACAGACAGACAGACAGACAAAGAGTCAGACAGATAGACAGACAGAGAGTCAGTCAGACAGATAGACAGACAGACAGACAGACAGACAAAGAGTCAGACAGATAGACAGACAGAGAGTCAGTCAGACAGATAGACAGACAGACAGACAGACAGACAAAGAGTCAGACAGATAGACAGACAGAGAGTCAGTCAGACAGATAGACAGACAGACAGACAGACAGACAAAGAGTCAGACAGATAGACAGACAGAGAGTCAGTCAGACAGATAGACAGACAGACAGACAGACAGACAAAGAGTCAGACAGATAGACAGACAGAGAGTCAGTCAGACAGATAGACAGACAGACAGACAGACAGACAAAGAGTCAGACAGATAGACAGACAAAGAGTCAGACAGACAGACAGACAGAAAGTCAGTCAAACAGACAGACAGACAGACAGACAGAGAGTCAGTCAGACAGATAGACAGACAGACAGACAGACAGACAAAGAGTCAGACAGACAGACAGACAAAGAGTCAGACAGATAGACAGACAAAGAGTCAGACAGACAGACAGACAAAGAGTCAGACAGATAGACAGACAAAGAGTCAGACAGACAGACAGACAAAGAGTCAGACAGATAGACAGACAAAGAGTCAGACAGACAGACAGACAAAGAGTCAGACAGATAGACAGACAAAGAGTCAGACAGACAGACAGACAAAGAGTCAGACAGATAGACAGACAAAGAGTCAGACAGACAGACAGACAAAGAGTCAGACAGATAGACAGACAAAGAGTCAGACAGACAGACAGACAAAGAGTCAGACAGATAGACAGACAAAGAGTCAGACAGACAGACAGACAAAGAGTCAGACAGACAGACAGACAGACAGATAGACAGACAGGTCTCACTGTGTCTGTAGTCGGTCAGCTGAGTGAATCTGGATGAAACCTGATGACCTTTCGGCAGCTGCAGAGAGAGAGAAGATGTGTTGAGGTGACTCACCTGAACAGGTGCAGAGCTGAGACGAACACACAGGCTGCCAGATGAGAGAACAACGTGTGTGCTGAGGCGGGAGGACAGTCTGCTTTAAAATCATTGTTTATTTACGCCAACCATGTGCAGAACGAGGAACTCGAGACAGAAACTCTCGGCACCGACCGGGATGAGAACGTCCTAATGACTGCACACGGACAGACGTGTTCTCCTGCGCCGATCACCAGCTGTTCTCCACAATCTGACTGTCAGCTGGAAGAACATCGAAGAAGGTTCGCGCCTCCTGAGCCCCCAAATGGAGGCAGGAAACTGCCATCTTCTGTCTACGTTCTGCGATCTTTTCTTTACGTTCTTTGAATGTGTTTATTGTCACTGATGTTTACCTGTGTGGGAGGAGACAATGTTCTATCCAGGGTGATGATTGGCTGTAAACATGCCCCTCTGTGCTGTCCATTGATTAGAAAGAGAGGCCACCACTCCTTGCCTCTCTGTATTTGAAATCCCACCCACTTGCAGTGAGCTCCACCTACAGTATGACATCATTGTGTTAGCAATGAAGGCGTCACGTGATGTGAATTCGTTTTTCTCTTTCATCATCATTTCTCGTTGATCCTGATTGTTTGTATTACAGGAATAATCAAATCAAATCAACACAAATCAAATTTTATTTGTATAGCCCGAAATCACAATTTACACATTATCTCACTGGGCTTTGACAAACTGTACAGATGTGACATCCTCTGCCCTTAGACCCTCGAACCGAGTGAGGAAAAACTTAAAAAACCCTAAACAGGGAAAATAAGAAACCTCAGGAAGAACCACAGAGGAGGATCCTTCTTCCTAGGACGGACAGACGTGCAATAAATGTTACTTGTACAGAACACAAAAACATGATAACAACAGTTCATTTAGAATGCATAAAACATCCATGAGTCCCAGAGTCTGTGGATTCTACGAGTCCGGATGTATGGAAAGTCTAGTGATCCAGACGCAGGTGGACTCTGTTGGTCCAGGAGTCATTGTACTCCATGTAGGAAGATCTGGGTGTTGCTGAGTCCAAGAGTATGTAGAATCTGTAAATCCAGGGATATGTGAAGTGTAGTGGTCCAGAAGCAGGTGTAGTCTATTGATCCAGAAGCCATTGTGATCTGTGGGTCCCGATTTGCACTTGGAAATCCAGCCTAGGATCCAAGTCACAGGATCTCCTTTCCTAATGTGGCCAGGGGGCATCAGGCAGGACCACAGCAGCACCTCCCACCGCGACCTAGAAAAACCTGCAGGATGGTAAAGCACAACGACTCCGGGGAAGAAGTAAAGTTAGTGTAAGGATATGGACATTTACAGGAGCAGAGAAGGAGTCGGAGTCAGAGGGGGGAGAGAAGAAAGCTCAGTGAATCATGGAGTGTTCCCCCAGCAACCTAAGCCTATAGCAGCATAACTAAGGGCTAGATAGGCCAGCCTTAACTATAAGCTTTATCAAAAAGGAAGGTTTTAAGCCTACTCTTAAGATCAGAGAGTGTGTCTGCCTCCCGTACCAAGACTGGAAGATGGTTCCACAGGAGAGGAGCTTGATAGCTGAAAGCTCTGCCTCCCATTCTACTTTTGGAAATTCTTGGGATCACCAATAACCCTGCATCCTGGGAGCGTAAGGTTCTGGATGGGCGATAGGGTACTATGAGCTGTTCAAGATAAGATGGTGACTGACCATGAATAGCTTTGTAGGTGAGGACAAGGATTTTAAATTCTATTCTGAATTTAACTGGGAGCCAGTGCAGAGAAGCCAGTATGGGGGAAATATGGTCTCTGATATTAGTTCTAGTCAGTACACGCGCTGCTGCATTTTGGATTAACTGAAGAGTCTTTAAAATCTTATTAGGGCAACCTGAAAATAAAGAATTACAGTAGTCCAGCCTGGAAGTAACAAACGCATGAACTAGTTTTTCTGCATCTTGTTGAGACAGGATGTGCCGGATTTTAGCAACGTTACAGAGGTGAAAGAAGACGGTCCTTGAAATCTGTTTTACATGTGATTTAAAAGACAGCTCCTGGTCAAAGATAACACCCAGGTTTCTGACAGTGGTGCTGGAGGCCAAGGCAATGCCATCCAGATATTAATATAAAACCATTTCCATTTTTTTGGACATTTTTTGTTTATCGACAAGAGATTCTGGACCCGATGAAGCATTTTCTGGTTAGAAGGAGGCTGAATACGATACAACTATTTTTGTGATTACAGTAACACCTCAGGACTTGTTAACTGTTAACTCTGCTGCAGTGAGATATTATTGATCTAATCAATATTCTCAATGTCCCAGCTGTTACACACTTCAACCAGCAGAGGGCAGACTTGTACTGATGTGATCGCAGCTGCTCTTCTTCTGTCGTGACACATTAATCAGCGTCTGCAGCATCTGCAGTTATGACTGAGACACTTTAACTCTTCACCATCTGAGCTGAGCAGATTTCATGTGCCATTTACAACTAACAAAGCTAACGCGTTAACAACTGAAGTATGAACGATGACCTGACCTCCATCACCATCCATCACCATCCACCCTTCAGCTGTCACTTCTTATACACTAATCCTACTTCCTGAAGTCAGCTCCACCCCCTCTCTCTGATTGGCTGCAGCCGCACAAGTTGCAGATGATGACGACCCTGCGGGACTCCAGGTCGCTGGAGGGATCTGCACACTCACAACCTGACAGAAGATGATTGACAGGTACGATGGCACCTTGACATCCTGTGAGATTTTACCTGCATCACCTTAACAGCATCTCTCTCTCTCTCTCTCTCTCTCCCCTTAGAGAATTAATATCTCTCACTCATGTTCGTCACATAAAAGGATTCTTCATCTGCGTACAAACTGGTGTGTGTGTGTGTGTGTGTACTACATCTTTGTCTAAAATCACATTGATGTCTTCTCTCTCTCTCTCTCTCTCTCTCTCTCACACACTCGCAGCAGTCAGCCGCCCGGTTTAATTTTCTGACTTTGTCTCTTCATCCTCCTCTTCTAATCCATTTTTCTTTCTTCTTCTACGTTTTGTTTATCAGCCCTCCATCCTCCAGCTTTCCATTAAATTCAGATTCAGGATTAATGTGACAGACCGGCCGACCAATCACAGACAAGAAAAGCAGGCTGAGGGTTTCCAAGGAAACTGAGCTGCCAGTTAATTGTTGTCAATGTTCGCTTCATCTTATTGTTTTTCTGGCTTTCTGGTGAGAGAACAAACATTACAGCTGAGACACAAAGAACCATGGGAGACGTTCACACTAACCCTTTTTTACACGTAAGGCAAACAATGCACATTAGCCTAGCTTAGCACGAAGACTGGAAGCAGTGTGAAAGGGTTAGCCTAGCGTAGCACAAAGAAGGTCCTTGACCTCCACGTGTCTGAAGGTCCAGCTGTTAGATAATGCGGTGAAACCTGAGCAGGTCACGGCGAGGTCCCAATGAGGTCACAGAGAGGTCACAGGGAGGTCACGATGAACCTGCTCATGTTTGTCATGTGACATATATGCACATCTGACACACAAATCAGATTTTGAGGAAGAATATTTGGCTGCCGTTTGTCCTCATCTGATTCGGTTCAGACTTTAACATGAATTTCTTTAACCATTAAAATATTTAAAGCTACAGCAGATTCACCTTTTCCCTCATGTTTTATTCATATTTTCTTTTATTTATGAGAGATGATTTGTTTATGAGTGAAAAGTTGCTTTTATCTGCTTTTGTCCTCAGAAAATCACTCTTCTTCACATCAGCAGCCTGATGAGGCCGACCGCCGTGTTTATTTACCCTGTTGGTCAATAAACACTGTAAACAACACAACTGATCAGTGTCGCTCGTGGTTGAGGCTTTGTGATCATCACCTAATCACTGATCAATAACACAGATAATCACATGACAATCAACCACACCGATCAGAGGACTGTGGGAGAAAATCGAACGTCTTCTAAATCGATCTTATCAATTTTG
>KV751350.1:5254846-5268490 GCA_001698575.1 Mola mola | reverse complement strand
TGTTAAATTATTATATTATTATCATTATTATAAAAGAATACTGTAATCATGATGAGTCTGATTCACACCAGCATCACATATTTATACAAAACAGTCAAGCAGTTACAAACAGAAAACCAGTGAGAAGGATTTTAAATAGAACACATACATTAACATACACGTGAAATAATATATCGGCAGATTTATACCATCGTTTTAACTTCACTTGACATTTATGTATATATCCGTAACCGAAAATGCTGTTAGCGTTTTGCGTTATTTTGCATTTTTTGACTCTTTCTCGGCTGTTTCTGCGTTTATTGTATAGTTTGCTGACACTCTGAACGTATGTTTATGATACGAAAGCCCTTTGAATCGAAATGACCTGATAGAAGAATATTATTGGAAACATTCTCAAAGTTCTGATGCAGCTGATCTGAGTTTGCTGGAATGAAAAATTGTGGTTTTGTTTTGATCCTGAACTGAACAGAATGAAAAAACAGAAACACGAAGTAATAAAATGGTTTAATCATCTGAACTAAAGTAAATCAATAATCGTCCCAACAAACTGACCATCAGCAGCACATGAGTTTATCGATGGCTGATGGATCACGTGGCGCAGGATGAAATAGTGCTACTGCAGTACTGTGAGTACAGGTACTCATGTGGTGTATCTACTGTCACCTACCGACCCACCGAGCAGCTGCCGTCCCGGTCAACGACTCCTCAGCGGTTTGGCTCGGACGGCTTCACTCAGCTCCGCAGATCATCCTCCCATCCGGTACCGGAGACGGTAGAGTGACGTCAAAACACCAACACACACAGAGTGCGCGTGTCACGCCGCCGGAAAAATACCGGAGTCCGCGTGCAGGAGAGTCTCTCTCTCTGTCTCTCTCTCCGTTTCTGTCTGTCTCTCTCTCTCTCTCTCCGTTTCTCTCTCCTCCTCTCTCTCTCACTCTCTCTCTCTCTCTCTCCCTGTCTCACTCTGTCTCTCTCTCTCACTCTCTCTGGAGCTGCCTCCCGTGTGTGTGTGTGTGTGAATTAATCATTACAATTACAGTTTAAATGCTTTTAAAGCCTGAAGCATGTGAGCAGTCAGACTCAGGACAGGTGGGCAGTAATCTGAGACAACTGGTCCAATCAAAGTCAGCCACCTTATGACATCACTGCCCATCGTTGGGACAGGCGGGGTCACGTCAGGTTCTAGGTCATCTCCTGCCGTCGCAGGCTGCCTCCGCCCCTCCACAGATGTTACAGATCGATGAGTCTGCTGAGGACAAAGGATTGAGGAGACAAGTGAAATGTCCATCAGGTGACGACTGGCAGAAATTCCCATCGGCGGCGGCGGCAGAGTGAAGCTTCAGCTCAGACCTGATCGGTTCACATTAGCAGCAGACATCACAACATTAGCACATGTTTTATGTGGACGTCATGATCGTACAACCCTAAAATTCACCGCAGCTCACATCCTCATGTGTCCCGGTGATTTACAGCTCAGTACAGATGAACAGGTGGGGAAGCTTCCGGAGCCCCGCCCCTCGGCGCCGGTGCCCAAACAGAATACGTCCCAATGTGAGGAATTCAAACCATCCGCACTTCAAACGTTGACTTCATGGTTTACTGTAGCTCAGTTTACGCCGAGCAGCGTCGTTCCGTTCGTGGATTAACCCATAAACAGAGACCAGTACCCACCACGGGGGGGGGGGTTTGACCCACTGCAGCCTGTCGATTGGTCGGCAGGTTTGTGACTTCGTATCGACTTCAAAAACAAATATTTGCAAGAGGAAATGCTGGACGTCCTCCCTTGTTGCTCTGCTTCCGAATTCTCGAGGGCCACGCTGCTATGATGTTGTATTGCTAACGCAGCTAGCGTAGCTGTAGCAGCCCAGCGCTCGCCCCGCCCCCCTGCTGTCGTCAGCTCACTGCTCCCACGTGAACCGAACCGAGCCGCTGGGAAACGGGCCTATGGAATATACCTTCCTGAGCCCGACCAGACAGTGTCGGTAACCAAACAAAAGTCCGGAAGGTTGAGGAGGAAGGGCGGGTCCAAGTTCAGGACTCACAGGTCGGACGAGAGACAAAGACAGAGCGTGTCCAAACAAAATCCAGAGATCAGGAACAGCCTCATGGAAGGACAGTGAACAGTTAGGGATAATTGGCAGAACGCGAGCGAAACACACAAAGGTGTCACAGAGAAGGTGAACAAACAAACAGAGGAAGTGTAAACATGAGAAAGAGAAGGACACGATAAACAAGTAAAGCAGTAAACAACACGGTCACCAGGAACCGTGACAGAAACCTGACTGGTCCTGACTGATGACCCAACGAAGGGTTATCTTTCTTACCGCAGGAACAGACTGGACCAGTTCGGTGAAGACCCGGGTCCTCGCCGTGCTGGTCTCGGTGGTTCTGGATGGGGGACGGGACGCTCTGCGGTCTGACCTGACTGACCAATCAGTGCGGGTCTGAGCAGGAGGGCGTGGCCTCACAGAGGTCGGGCTTGATTTGATGGCGTTTGTCTCTCAGACAAACCTGCTAAAAGCATCCTCGGCTCATCCTTTTGTTTGTTTGTTCATTTATTTTTTATCTATTAGTTCTTTCCAGCCATGTTGACTTATTTCTTCTTATTTTCTTATTTTCTTCCCGCAGCTTCCTGTCGTGGTCTCGATTGTTTTTCTGACCCGTAAACAGTTAAAAGACATTTTTCCATCAATTCAGTGTTTCGTAAATGATTGTTTTCTTTTTCTGCTTTCGTTGGCAGTTGGTCATTGTTTTAAATGTGTGTTCACACACACACAGTGTCAGTGAAGGGTGAAATGAGTTGGTTTCATCTAGAAACTGAAAAGAAGGAGCGAGGGAGAGAAAGAGGGCGAGTTATGAACAGCTGTTTGTTGTTGTGTTGTTTATTTGCGCTCCTGTGTTGCTGCTTGTTGTGTTGTTGGCGATGCAGTGATATTTGGGTTCCGTGTCGATGTGGCGTGTTTGGAATGGATCACCTGATCTGGTTGAAACGGCTCTGATGACTTGAACCGTCCAGACGAAGGTCACTCGGACGGGAACCAGCCAGACCTGATTGTTTTGATTGTTTCGAGCACCATTTTAATATTTAATACATCCAATACTTCCTGTTGGTTTGTCAGATCGCGTCTCGTTCGAAGCTCCTTTACTCTCAAATGTGAAGCTGTTCGGTGCACGTTGGCATTTTAAAGCAAATCTTTAAAAGAAGCTTTGGATTGTTGGAGCAACGGTGGGACGTTGGAAAGTCAAAGAGTTTGGAAGTGGTGGAACTCGAGTGTCTCGTCGAGTCTACAGGAGTTTGAGGACATCCTGACGCCCTCTAACATGATGGGTATGACGGCACACGGTGGTCTCGTTCCTGAAGGTGTCTCCGGTGGACGTTCAGAGAAAGATCATCAATCCTCCCCCTCTGAAAATCCACAGTCACAGAAACTCCCGAGACCCTGTTCTTCCAGAACCTGCCGATTACGAACGACGCTGAGTTAGCAGAGAGGCGTTGATATTTTGGATAAATGTCTTCTGCCAGGGTGAACTGGAAGCCGTGAAGCTGTGAAGGTTGGGAATAAGTTAGCGCTTCCTGCGAGCTGACGTGGAAAACAGGAGAACAAAATAAGATTCTGTACTGTAAAAAAAATGGGACAATGCCTTGGAAAGAATTAAAGTGGAAATGGCTTCTTCCCAGCATGCTTTTAAGAGGAAGGACACTAGTTAATAGTAATCTAGTCTCCTCTTCCTCATGGTACAGATTAGCATGTGTTGACCCCCTTTCAAGTCTGTCGTCTCATGTTCGAGCTGTGCTGGTTAACTTCTTCTGGGATAAACTGAACTGGACTTTCCTGTCCTGAATCTGACAACGGATTTTACACCTGATTTTGGGCCCAATTTGAGTATTTGTCCAAATCATCCTCAACTGACTGTTGTCAGTATGATTATTTCAACGCTCGCAGTCGAGTCAGATCCCCATCTTGAAAATGTGCTTAATATTTACTAATCCTGGTTGGGCTGCCTCCGAAGTGAATATTGTAACAGACATTAAAGACAACAGTCAGTGAGAGCGAGCCTACCAGGAACCAGATGTTCCACCGTCCTGGCAGAGGTGTGGTCTCCTGCTCCTTTACTAACTTCTTGTTTCAGCTTCTCCAGTTCTGAATGGTTGGCCTGCTCTTCAACAGTGATTTTGTCACCCTTGGTTTGGTCGCAGCCTCACAGTCTTCTTCAGGAACGACGCTCGTCAGTGTCTGAGCACCATTCCTTAAACGTGTCCCAGTCCGGACACTCCATCACCCCTGTAGGCTCCGGACGGTGTCATCGGTCCAGTCCTTAATCTGGGTCACGGGGCGTTTATCTGGATGCAGGTTTGACCGGCCGCTCCGAGAGGTGGAGGGGGGAGAGTTTTATACAATCCATCAACAGAACTGTGACACCGGTCCTCCATCTTCTCCAGCCCGGTCCGCCATGATGAGAGGTCTTTTTCCGACAACCCTGGTTAAGAGTCACCGAGGACTGAGACTGGAGCGTCGGGCGATATGGACCCAGACCCGGACTCTGGGTTGTCCTTGTTGGCCCTCAGGTGGACGCACACGGGGCAGATAAGGATACTGAACAACAGTTCGGCCAACGAACGAGCATGTCTGATGCGATGGCGCCGTTAGCGTCTTCTCCTAGTATTTCACCTGTTTGTGTCATTCATTAAACAAAGAATTCTTCCATCGTAAAACACAAGACTGGGTTGGTGACAGAAAATGTGGAAGGAACAGATTTTTCGGTCCAGCCTCAGACATCGAGAGGCTCACCGCTTCATTAATCTTCCAGACCCTCCAATGACCACTCAGCCGCAGAGCAATCCGGCCAAAATTAGATTGTCTCTGCACAAAAACATCTCAATAATTCAGCCCTCAAGAATACGTTTCCATCCAAGCAGAAAGAAATCACGCAGTCGGGTGAACTGACGATTCCCAGAGCATTCTGTCTAAAAATAAAACTAAATTGATTGTTTGAAGCTCCCAATTCTAACAAAGGTGTAAAGCTGAGTCCTAAATACCATTGATAAGAGTGTGATTATTTGGCCCGAATTTAGAACAATTATTTGATATGATAAGAAATAAACAAAAATCCAATTCAGTCCAGAGTTCACAAACCAGGAACCACAGAGGAAAACACAAGAAGAGGAGGCACCAGGAGCGCGTGGAGCTAAAGACAGGAGGAGGTCAGGAAACGCCACCGTGAACGCTAGGAAACCAAACATCACAACGAAGGCAGTAAACTCAGAACTCGAACGTCTGGCCGAAGGAGGTTCTCCAGAGCAACGTGTTACGGTTCCCTGAGCCTGTGGACACATTCAACCCTGCGGCTGTGCACCTCTGTAAGTAAACACAAGAGGACCGCTGGTGTTTCCTGCCTCCCATTTACGTTTCCAAATGTTGGTTTGTGATGTCATAAGTTAAAACCAGCCAGGGAGCGCAGCATCTCCATGGCAACTCACTGTCACTATGGTGACACCTTTTCCAGCATCACGTACACAAAAAGCTGTGCGTGTTGATGTGTCTCAGAGGAAGAATTGACATCAGAGCTGCCTTATCAGCAGAAAACAGACATCCTGAGCGTGTCGCCGATCACCTCCTCACAGTCTGAGCTGCAGCGTCGGTAGTGATGCACATCAGAACCTGCGCAGCCACTAACATGTCAGCAGTGGCGTGCTATTGCTCTCACTGCGGGGAGAAGAAGACAGAAGGTTAAATATGTCGACCACGTGACTCCACCTCATCACCCACATGTCATGTCAAGCGAGCGACAGGGAAAACAAAGCAAACAAAGAGAAATGCAACAAGTCCTCGCTGCTTTTGAATGGCCAAATAGATCACTTCCTGCAAAGTGACTTTAATTTTTACTTCATGTCAACTCAGTGTTAAAGCCTCGAATTAATGTGAGTGCTTCCCCTGCTGGACATGTAGGTTACTGCAGTCCACCTGCTGCTGAAACGTGCCCGAGCTTTTTAAACATGATGGAACGACGGTCTGATTGTGTCTTCCAGCCTCTCAGCCGGCCGAGTCTTTGTGCTCACACTCTTCCACCGCTGCTGCCATCCTCTCCAACAAACCCACTTAGTTCTACACGACATCAGAACAAATGACAAAACAGACAGTTTTACTCCACAGATGTCTGTTTTGTTGACAGCGAGCTCAACAGGCTCGTGATGCAGCTCACAGCTGATCTGGAAAACTTCATCAAACTCTCCTTCACACTTTCTTTGTCTAACAAAGAAATACGTTCGGTTTTAGCATATAATCCCAAACTGAGAGGTGTTGGAGCGTTAAAGAGGATTTGTCCAAGACTTGGATGAAGTGCTGGCCTTTGTTCAACACGAGGACACGTGGAGGACCGATGGGCGGACGCGGCGTTTCGGCTACAGGTCAGCGAGGATTTGTTGTGTCACGCGACATCATAAGACACATCATCAGACTGGTTGAAGAGCCAAGCGGCGCCTGGAGGGATGATGGGATACGCGCTGCAAACTAGTTCGCAGTTCTGGATGAACTTATTTCAAACAAGCCGACGGCTTTTCACAGGAGACTTCCTGGATAGGAACCCAGTCCAGGTGTGTTTCCTCAGTCCTGTTCAGGCAAAATCTTTGCACTTCCTATGATGACAGGTTTCATTGGAGTTTAACATTATGCAGCTTTTACAAACGTCTACCCAATATTCAGTTTCCTTTTAAATACGAGTCTCACACGTCATGTACACAGTGCACGCTATCCTAAGGTTTCCTGAACACCGTTATGTTCACTGGGAACTGACTGGGGATCCAACAGGGTCGTGGACCGACAGCGTAGCAATCTAGGCCTCAGTTAAGGCAGAAATTACACAGTAAAGGACCTAAGAAATAACGTTAGGTTTCTTTTTTGCGGGAAGACCTCGATGAAGATGCATCACGTGGAACTGTCACAAAATCGGAGCACGACGGCGTGACGATATGGCGTCGGGTCGGCCGGCTGGGATGTGCTCATTGCCAGAGTTGCGCCGTGCTGAAGACGGACCAACCTGTTGACCTTCCGCAGGGAAGAATTCCTGCCTGATGAGGCTGTTTTTGGACCGTGTGGCTGATCTGTACAGAGAGGAAACATTCCAAAGTATCTCCGCACTAAACCTGGTGTCGCGTGGCGCCGGAGATCAGGACGTAGACACCGACGCCACGTGAGCGAGACCACTCATTCTGTTCAGTTTGAACTCGGAAATCAATGTGAAAATTTGTCATTGATCATCTGAAAACTTAATTTTGGTCACGCTCACGGAGAGCCTACTGTCTTATTTCCCCCGTTCCTCCAGACAAAGAGCGGCAGAGAACCGAGGCCGCGTTGGACGTCGGTAAAACCATTAACACGGTTAAACCACAAAACCTGGTGTGTAAAAAACACATGACAGGAATGTGTTGAGTTTTAACGCCAAGAGTCAAGATGTTGTGTGAAAGTGTTGCCTCGGCGTCTCTATCAACGCGTCACCTGCCGCAGTCAACTGGGCCGAATGTGGGTGACAGCATCAGTCGCCCTGTCAACTTTTCAGGGGACTCGAAGAAAAGACCCAGTGTGACATAAAGTGACATCATAACTGATGGACTGAAACAGGATCTAGATGCCATTCAGACCCGCTTTCATTACTGAGAAATATTAATTCTGGAGTCACCAGGAAACATTCAAACTTCAATAAAACCGATAAAAGGCCCAGAAACCATCTGAAGGTGCGATGATAATGATATAAAAAATCAGGGGCAAACAGTACAAACTACCAGGCGACGCACACGCGGCTAACAGCTGCCTGCGTGACCTTTACATTTTGCTGATGCCTGGTTCCGCTTAAAACCCAAACCCAGGCAGTCTGAGGAGAACCAGCGGATGCAGACGTCACTCTTTAGTGGCGCTTCACTCCCAACCAAAAGCAGAAGGGAGGAAGGTCCATGTTGAGCACACGCTCCGGCTGGAGTTGTTCCCGTCGGAAACTAAACCTTCAACCTTTGTGGCGGCATTAGGTTGCATAAGCATTGCATAACAAAACGTGTTTGTGAGCAGACAAAGGTCGACCCGCAGAACTTGGAAGCGGGCGTTGGTCTCGGGACTGTGGCGCCTGAAATCAGGGCTGAAGGTGGAAACTACGGCGTCTGGATGAGGTTGTTCAACCAAAGGGCCATGTGTCAGCGTTCAAAGGTGACAAGGTCTCTGCTTTTTCTTCTTTGATGTCTTTAATGTCTTTATGTGACGTAAAAGACATGCCAGCCATTAGTCCGATCAGTCCACGTCCACCAATACACGAGCTGGTCAAAGCAAACGTTGACAATGAGGTTTTTGCTCGTGTTTATTTGTTGGTTTGTGCACAGAACAAGTCAAGAACGACTCGACTGGATGAGGAGTTGAGGAGCGGATTAGTTTCGGCTCATCGTTTGAATCCACCACTTTTCTAGGACAGGGGAAATCGTTTTATATTTGTCTTCAAAGGCACTTTAAACGTGACAGCGTCATCACTAGAAGGAACCCAGACGACCCCTCTCAGGTCCTGAACCGGCTCTGGAAAGCTACCGTCGGCTCTCGCAGCAAGTCAGTAGGTCCACACGTCACCGGCAGAACTCGGCTGCGCTGAACCCAGAGTCCTCCTCCTGGATCCGAGCGGGTCTTCGCTGTCCACTGAAATAAGCGTTTCCAAACATGTTTTCTGTCCTTTAAATCTTATCTCATGACGTTTCGCTCATGAGCCAACACGTCAGCTGGTTTCAGACTTGATGGATCTTTTAAAGTTTAATTTTGTTGATCAACTTCCTTCTGCTTTTAAACTGACTTCGGGCACTTTTCTTCTTCCTTACTGTTTATTCAAGCATCCTGTTTGATCTTCAACTAACCGGCTGCTAATTAACTCGCGATGACGTCACGCCCGCCACCTACGGGTCGAGCGCTGACGTCAGTGGGGGGTTTTTAGGAGGCTCCGCTGCGAGCGCGCGTCTGTCAGCACTATGAGGGGCGCGAGGACGCCGCGGCAGCTTGCGCTCGCGTTCACACGGCGTCTTCTTCATCATCGTCATCCTCAGCAGCAGCGCTCGGTCGGGATCATCGGAGCTCCTTTCTCCAAGGGACAGGTGTGTGTGTGTGTGTGTGTGTGTGTGTGTGTGTGTGTGTGTGTGTGTGTGTGAGTAACCGTGTCCCTGTGCTGCAGCCTCGCAGAGGGGTCGACCGAGGACCGGACGCGATCCGAGCCGCGGGACTGCTGCACGGGCTGCACGAGCAAGGTGACGTCACTGCAAGTAACCGCACAGCGTCAGTGTTGAAGGTGTGACGTCAGAGAAGAGAATTTATCTCACGACAACAACAAGAACAACTGTTCAGGAGCAAAACGTGTTTGTTGTGAGTGCGAGTGTGAGTGTGTGCGTGTGAGTGCGAGTGTGTGTGTTTGAGTGCGAGTGCGTGAGCGTGTGTGTGTGTGAAAGCGTGTGAGTGTGTGTGAAAGCGTGTGAGTGCGTGTGTGTGTGAGTGCGTGTTTGAGTGCGAATGCGTGCGTGTGTGTGTGTGAGATAAGTAACTGATTTGAGCAGCAGGTTGTTCAGTTTAAACAAATTTCCACACAGATGTTAAACAGTACAGCAGCAGTGGTGCATTGTGGGAAAAAAGACTGTGTGCCGTCAGGTGGAAGAGGGAGGAGGAGGTTGGAGGAGGGAGGAAGAGAAACAGAGAAATAAAAGTGTCAGATTAAAGGTCCAGTTGACTCAAAACGTGCGTGTGTGTGCAGGCTGTGCAGTGAAGGATTATGGGAATCTGACGTTTGAGGAGCCGCCTGACGACGAGCCGGTGGGGAGGGTGAAACACGTGAGGGCGGTGGGCAGCGCCAACCAGAGGCTGTCTGAGGCGGTGCAGGCGGTGAAGTTGGACGGACGAGTGTCGCTGATGCTGGGAGGAGACCACAGGTGAGTACAGGTACTATTCATAAATAACTATTGACGAATCAGGATACTGTCATTTTTTGAGATGCACAATAAGTACCTCAAAATGTAAATAAGTATCCCGACCGTTTGTCAATCATCCACCAGCAGGAACAGACTGATCGATCGGATTCTCTCAAACAAACACTCTGACCTCATCGGTCACGTTATCGCTGTGTTGATTGATCAGAATTTCCTTGAACTCTCCCGTCAGCCTGGCCATTGGCTCCATCCACGGTCACGCGGCGGCCGTCGGTCAGCTGGCCGTCGTCTGGGTCGATGCCCACGCTGACGTCAACACGCCGCTGACCACGCCCACCGGAAACATCCATGGCCAGTCGATGTCTTTCCTCCTGCACGAGCTGCACTCGAAGGTTTGTCCTGAGGGGGGCGCTGGTGGGGACTCTTCGTGTGACGGTGGGCGGGGTCTCCCGGACGTGGCCCCCGAACCGCCAGCTGCAGCAGGAAGTGGAATGAGCTGGGAGCCCACCAGGAGCTGCAAACTGCTGTGAAACTGTCTTGTTTGGAGCAGCTGAACTTTGACATTTTGCTGTTTTGCGTGTTCTCAGATTCCCATCTTGCCAAACTTCTCCTGGGTCAAACCGTGTGTGTCGGCCAAAGACCTGGTCTACATCGGCCTCAGGGACCTGGACCCGGCAGAGCAGTACGTCACCATTTTAACACGACGTCATCTTACTGTCGGCCAGGTGCGGAGTCACGTTACGCCTCAGCACGTGACCGGTTCGTTTCTTTGTGAAACTCAGCAGGTCCAGTTAGCGAAACGTCAGCTAGCAGAGACGCTAGCAGCTCTGCACTACTCTATAAAGATGGCCGACACGTTTCAGCCCTACTTTCAATCATCTGCTGGTAAAAAACAAACATCGGAGTGACAAGAACAACCTAAAGTGACAGTGGAAAGTTTGTCCCCTCTGCTGACATGGAGGGGGAGGAGCTTAGGAGCTACGCTGCAGCCGCCTCCGGTGGGGAATCCAGATGTTTGGACCTTATGTTGGCCATTTTTAGCAAAGATAAGGGCTAACACGCTCAGCTCAAACTGTTAGCATGTTAGCTGTTAGCCACCACCACTGACTGTTTGTGATGATGGCTCACATGAAAACCCCTCAAAGGTACAAAACACGTGGATGGCCCCCTGCTGGCTGGTTGAAGTTTAGGTCTGACAGGTGTATGGGCAGGAATCTCATGCCATGGCTCCGCCTCCAATTGTATTGCCAGAGGCTCTAAATGTTGTCATCAGAACAAGATGGCAGTGTTCGCATCAGGATATTTTGGCTTCATTTGTGGACAGGGAGGAAGTGATGTGGCGGCCATCTTTATCGAGGTCACTTTAGCATGTTACCATGTTGCGATAAATACAGCTGTTATCAGTTTGGCCCAATGGTGACGCTAGAAGGGGAGCGTGAACATGTGAAAGTGGGGACGTTCAGGCTGAACTGAAGTCAGCCGCCGCTGTTTCAGAAAAACGCAGATTCATCCCGACGTTCACAGTTTTCTTCTGTGGTGTTTCTGGGGTTTTTCCATTGTGGTCACAGTTACACGTTGAAGCTGCTGGGCGTGAAGCTGTTCTCCATGACAGAGGTGGACCGGCTGGGAGTGGCCCGGGTCATGGAGGAGACATGCGACTACCTCTGCGCCAAGTAAGACCAGCTCCGACCTGATCCTTCGTCCTCTCCGCCAGCGGTTCTTCTTCTGTTGTTCTCTGCTGAGCGATGACAGAACTTTAGATATTTGACAGATTAAGAACACGAAAACCAACTGCACAATCTGAGGATTGACGTGTATTTTAACCAAGAAGAAGCTTCATTTAGTTCCTTCTAGAGACAGGAAGTCTCACGTACAAGACTTTGAACGACAGCCACGATGATGATGTTTTTTTGTGCACAGAGCGAAGAAGCCGATCCACCTGAGCTACGACATCGACGCCATCGACCCCGCTGTTACCCCGGCTACGGGGACGCCTGCAGTGGGCGGGCTCAGCTACAGAGAGGGGTTGTACATTGCCGAGCACCTGTGCCAGACAGGTAATCTGCTGCTCTTCAGGTGGGAAGACAGATTTAAACCTGATCTGCAGCACAGAATATCATCTGTGACAGCGAAAACTCCCGGTTACATCTTGCTCTTATCCCACCGCATTACAGAGGTCCCAAAGTGCCAAAATTAAATACAACATTACGGGCACCAAATGTAGATTAAAACAACGGTGGGCGTCAAACAATTTATAACCTGCGATAAATTTGTGTTCCTGTAAGAGGACGAATCGGGATCAGGATCGAAGAGACATCAAACAAACTGTTAGACTTCAAAGGTAAAAAAAACCCTGAAATTTGAGAAAAGACGTCTTACGATTTTCTCAGATTCCAACGACACAAACTGGAGACATCTCAACATCTTGAGATCAACGTTTTGTCTCGTAATTCTGAAAGGAAACAATGTGGGGAAATTCTGAGGAGAAAATTGTGTTTCTCAACAAAAAAAACAATCTAAGAACATTTAGAGTAAGAAGAAGAAATTTTAAGTCTCTCATTCATTGAAAAAAGATCGGAAAAAAGTCGTAATTCTGATAAACACAAACTTATGTTTTCACATTTCAAAATTATCATCAATAATTAATAAATTAAAATTTCACAGGTGTGAACAGTGTAAACAGGTATAAACAGGTGTAAAACAGGTGTGAACAGTGTAAACAAGTGTGAACAGGTTAGAAGAGGCGTGAACATTGGTCAGGCTGTGAAGGACAAAAGTTTACAGTCAGAGCGACGCAGCCTCTCACGCCTGTGCTGGTCTCGCAGGTCTCCTGTCAGGGGTGGACCTGGTTGAGGTGAATCCTCTGAGGGGTCGGACCAAGGACGACGTCCGGTCCACAGTCAGCACTGCGGTGGACCTGCTGCTCGCCTGCTTCGGTCGCCTCCGGGAGGGAAACCACCCTCCGGATTACGTCCTGCCAGAGCCTTGACGGGGACGACGTACGAATGCGACGCCTCGTCTTTATCGGAACCGCGGACTGGAGCTCAGTTCGGATTTATACTTTATGAGTAAACATAGATTGTTTTGTGTAAGTGATTCAAATTCAAATGTTTCCTCATAAAATTATCAAAATTATTCAATTTTCTGTGTCGTGAATTAATCACTTCAGAAAAATACTTGAACCGATAAAAACGCCATTACAGGCTGAAAACCGGCGACAGGCTCCGCCCAGAGAGCAAAGTGGAGCCGTGACGATGGGTCACATGACCTCAGCAGCTCCACCGCCAGCATGGAACCTTCCAACAGCGCCGACAGTTGGACCCGCTCGCCAAAATGTGGCATCAATCTAAATGTCGGTTCACACGTTTGTCCATTTGAAGGATGTTCGAAGGGAATAAATGAACTTTAATACGTCAGCAGGTTTTTCTGAGCAGATGAACATAAAACAACATTATTATTTGTAAAACAACATTTTTCTTTTGTCCTTTGCGGCGCAAACTGAAGAATGTTTATGAATAAATATATTGTGGCGAGGACATTTAGGTCTCCTGGACCATCACATTTCTGTGCAGAAACATCCTGAACACGTTTGGATCCAGTGTGTCTGAGCTGGTTAATGAGTTTAAAAGAAGTCATGTGACGATTGTGGAGCAGCGGCATCAAGTGTGCGAGTCAGAGGAGGAGCGGCGGCGGGGGGGGGGCGGGGGGGGCGA
>KV751350.1:5243809-5254781 GCA_001698575.1 Mola mola | reverse complement strand
GGCGGCGGTCAGTCGGTCGGCCGCAGGCCGCAGCGCCTCCTGAACTCCTGCCCTCGTTCGTGGATCCACTTGTTGGAAACTGCAAACAGAAAAAGATCAGATCAGGCAACAAAGATGGCTGCCACGTCTCCAGAAGACAAACGTTCCGTGCATGCGTGCGCGTGCTCACCCCACTTGTTGCCGAGCAGAACGGGACAGGCAGCGTGTCTGGTGCGCAGGTCTCCCTCTCCGCTGGGGAACAGGTTGTACCAGAACACCGCTGACCCCTGCTGGCAAACACAAATACTTCACTGTCCAGCCGGAGCCTTGGATCAATACTTTTACCGACAGGCGATCGGGACGCGCACCTTCTGGGGCCACACGGACACTCCTATGTCAGTGAAGACGGTGGCGCCCCCTGCCTGCACGTCGCTCATCTGCAGCATGAAGGAGGAGACAGTCAGTCAGACTTCAGCAGCACGTTCATACGCACAGAGCCGCGGTACTGACGTAGAGCAGCCAGGTGGCGATCCTGTTCCCCGTCCCCAGCTCCTCGAAGGCGTCCGGCTCGTCCTTCTGCGACACGCCGCGCAGACAGGAAGTCGGCCGACGGGAAGGAAACAGACAGCATTTCAGCGCTCTCAGAGATGACGCCACCGCACACACACACCCCGACGTTACTCACCTGCCCAAAGTCGAAGTGCGGCTCATACTGGCCTCCGACGCCGTAGTTCGCCACCTGTGCGCACACACACACACACACACACATACACACACGGCGTGTTGAGCGACAGATGCCCTGCGTGAGTGCGCGCCGTCCGACACGCGTCCTACCTGCAGCTCCTCGGCCGTGCTGACGTCCAGGCCCGTGATGTCCTCGATCCTCTGGTTGATGGTGTCCACCACCGGGTGTTCTGCCGCTCCGAGCCAGGCGCTGAGAGGACGACACGCAGCTCAACCCGGCTGACCCAAACAAAATGGCCGCCGCAAAGCTAAAACGGCCCGATAGCGGCGCCCCCATCTTATACTGATCAAGGGGTGGAGCCGCGTTATCAAGTTCTCGGCTGTCAATCGTCATTTCACCTCGTTTTGTATCAATAACCAATTAAACCCAAACTGATGATTAAACTTCAGTCATTGGTGTGATCGGAACCAGCAAATGTCCCATCGGAGAGGGAGGAGTTTATCAGCTACGCTGCACACAGCCACCAGGGGGCGCCTTACCTCTTGGAGACTCTGTAATGAGCCGTGGTCAGTTTTCCTGTCTGAGGGTCGTGCACGGTCGCCCGCCGGAGCTGCTTCACCAATCACCAGACAGTTACAGAGGGAGAGAGAGAGAGAGGCTGCAGTCACATGGTACCAGGTGTTTCATGCTCGCCTTACAGGAACTTTAGCGTAACAGAGAAAACTGTCACGAGGTGACTGAAGTTCATTAACAGGCTAACAGGCTAAAGCTAACATCTCGGGTTACAGTACCACAGTACCACGCTAACAGGCTAACAGGCTAAAGCTAACAAGTCTCGGGTTACAATACCATGTTAACCTTTTTAAAAGATTAAATCCATGTTAGCGGAACCTTCAGCGGCTGATGTGTCCACTCACCCGCGGTTTGGCAAGCTCCTTCACCTTCGCCATCTCGCGGTCAGACACGATGTTGTGGTACCTGATGATGTGAGGCTGGTCCCACTCATCCTCCTGCTTCACCGGACCAATCACGTATTTGGGGTGACGATTGTTGTCATAGTAACGGCAGAAGAGGCGGCTCTGCCTGCGAGGAGTCTGGCGGCGGAGAGAAGCCATGTGACCGATGATATAACCAACAGGTGTATGTGTGTGCGTTTCTGTCTCCTCACCATCCTGAGACCTTCGCCACGACACAGCTGCTCGTACTTTTTCCTCTCTGGCAGGTAGTCGTCAAGTTGACCCTTCCTCCTGCTCCCATCCTCTTCCTCCTTCACCGTCATCTGCTTCGACAGCTGATACTCAAAGTACCTGAGGTTCCCGTTGGCTCTCTGGTGTGTCGGGTCTGATCAGAACAATCACAATCCAGGTCAAACAAAAAAACCAAGGTCACAGGTCAGGATATCACACTGAACCTAACGCTAATGGGTTGCAGGTCAGCTTATCAGACTGAAGCTAACGCTAAAAGGTCAGGATGCCAGACTGAAGCTAACGCTAATGGGTAACAGGTCAGGATATCAGACTGAAGGTAATGCTAACAGGTCAGGGTGTCAGACCAAAGCTAATGCTAACAGGTCGCAGGTCAGCTTACCATACTGAAGCTAATGCTAATGGGTTGCAGCTCAGAAAGTCAGACTGAGGCTAACGCTAACAGATATCAGATGGAAGCTAACAGGTTACGGGTCAGGATGTCAGACTGAAGCTAACGCTAACAGGTCAGGATTTCGGAATGAAGCTAACGCTAACGGGTTGCAGGTCAGGATGTCAGAACAAAGCTAACAAGTTGCAGGTCAGGATGTTAGACTGAAGCTAACACTAACGGGTTGCAGGTCAGGATGTCAGACTGAAGCTAACGCTAACAGGTTTATCAGTGTGGATCTGAAGCTAAACTCTCAGCCTCGTGCGTGTGGTTACTGACCGAGTTGCAGCAGCCTCTTGGTGATGTCCAGCGCTCTCTCCAGCTCCCCCTGCTGGTACACGGAGTAGCTGAGGTAGTCGAGGAGGGTGACGGTGTCCACGGTGCGGGACGTCTCTCCCTGATCCAGCTGCTTCAGGGCCTGAACCATCCACAGCTCCGTGTGGTAGTAGTCCACCTCCGAGTACGCCACCTTCCCGAGGTCGAAGCAGTCATCTGCCGTCAGAACGCTCCAGTGGGCGGCGGCTAAGGATGAGCCTGAGCGGCCGAGAGAAGGGGGGGGGGGTGGAGCTGAAAATGGACCCTTCCTGGTCCTGAGTTTGAAAGTTAGCTGGGTTTCTCTTACTGAGCTCGAGGGATTTTATTCTGTTTCTTTAGCATCTATTTCATTAATGAGCTTGTCACTGTTACCGTGGAAACACACACAGACTGATGCCCCGCCCCTGACCTGGCAGCCGTCCGGCCGAGATGGTGTCGGTGTCCAGCCGGTAGGTGTCCAGCAGCCTGGTGAGAGCTTTGGCGGCGCCGGTCTGGTCGTCATCGTTGGGGAAGTGCTGCCGTTGGATGGTGAAGTTAGAGACGAACACTGAAACACACACAGAGGACGTCAGTGTGAGATGTGAGGCTGACGCCCACCGTCTCGGCGCACACGTGTGTGCGTACCGTCAGACATGTCCGTCAGCACCAGGTTCTCGAGCTCCGCCCACTCCGTGTTGAGCCTTTTAATCAGCTTGAACGCGTTCACCGGGTGTCCCAGGTAACCCTCGGGGTCCTGCGTGGCCGCGGCAGACAGGACGTCCAGTTTGTCCGCCCACCTGGACACAGAACGCAGAATCAACACGAGTCCGTCCTCAATCTGCAGCACCGCTAACTGTTAGCTTCAGTCTGTTAGCATGATGTCATGACCTGGCCTCTGTTAGCTTTAGCATCAGTCTGTTAGCATGACGTCATGACCTGGGCTCTGTTAGCTTTAGCTTCAGTCTGTTACCATGTCATGTTAGCTGTAGCTTCTGCCCTGCTGGAGTCCTTTTCACACAGTAACCCCACCTCCTCCCCATGTTGAAGTCGGGCTGATTCTCCGCCATCGTCACTTTAATAGCTTCCGTGTGGTTGTTTACACGGTGGGTGGAGTCAAAGACGTGCGATCGGCAAATCAGTGTCAGCCTGTAGTGTGACTTACTTGACACGCGCCAGGTAGTGAGCTCATCAGCGATGGCGAGCAGGGCCGGAGCGCCCAGTCACACGCCTACGGCCCACAGCTCTCCCTGCGGATGTCAGCGTTTCACGTCTGGGCCGGCAGTGAGCGCAGCGTGTGACGTCGCAGGGGGCGGGGGCCTGATGGCGAGTGCGTAATCATTCCGCCTCTGATTCTACCTCCGGAGGCGGATTAATAAAACGCATGCAGGCCGTGACGTCATCAGTGCGAGACGGAGGCAGTGCCCGGTGGGCGGCAATCTTAGTTTGGGTCAGCGCGTCAGACGGGCCTCCTACCGTTTGATCCGCTCCAGTTTGCCCTCCTCGGCTGTGACGTAATCTTTCAGGGACGCAACCAGGTCCCTCTCCGTGAACAGCAGGTCAGTCATGTGACCTGAGGACACACGACAGCTGACGCCCGGAGCCTTCGGACGGGGAGGAGGAGGAGGAGCGTTTACTCACCGATGGAGGTGAACACGTCGCTGTGGGCCGAACCGCCAGCCAACAGCAGGACCCAAACCAGGACCCCCCAACACCAATGCGCCATCCAACCGGAAACGGTCATTGCGGTCAAAACTGCGGTTCAAACGCGTCAAAGTGACGTTAAACAAACGTAAAGGGGAATCCAGCGAGTCCCTGTTCTGCTGCCGAGGAGACGAACCGACGGAACCACAACAACTCCTTCTTCTTCTAATCTCCCTCTTACTCGCCGTCGTGCTTCAAGATAGCGGCTCTAGCGCCACCGGCTGGACGGGAGGGTGGACGGCTTGTCCTCCGTCAGACGTTTAGGAGAGAAAAATAAAGATGAATTCACGCCGTCAGTCAATCAGAACGGACGGTGCTAAAGTTAGCACACGTTACCGTGTTAGGATACGGGCCTGTGAGAGTGGGCCTCGTACCACCACCAGGGGGCGGCATTTTCAGACTGTTCCTTAAGAAGGATTCAATGAAGGTGAAAGAAACCATTGATGAGAAATTCTAAAAGTGTTTTTACCAACATCAAGTTAGTAAATATTATTTTACAGAAATACAGAACGAAATTACTAAATGAAGTTCTACATGAATCCTAAAGAGTTTTAAAAAATAAAATGTTTGTGGATTCACTCCAGACCTGTTTTCAAACAGATAAACATGTAAACAACGACACAGGTCGCCTGTTTTACATGAAAGGTGGTTTTTGTTTTAAAAAATTTAAATTTTAATACTCCAACTGATAGTTGAAATTCAGAAAAGTGAAAAGTTGCTGCTCCTTTAGAAACAAAATCATTTTCAAAGCATGATAAAGGTGCAATAATTAACGGAAATGAGTAAAACATTTAATAAGAAAAGTCTTATAGAAACAGAAAATTTGCAAATTGAATCTGGTTTTATGGCAGTAAATGTGGAATTTAAGAAGAAAGAATGTTTTAGAAACAGTCCAAATGTTTCAAGAAAAAAAAGCACATTTTTGCTTTTATTTTCAAAATACTACAAACATTTTCTTAATATTTTTATAAAAATAACAGTTTTGTCATAAGATCATCACAATCAAACTAGTAAATTTCAAACAAAGCGGCTGCAGCAGAAAGAAGCTCCTGGGTTTCCTGGTGATGGCAGCGTGGACATGATGTCACTTCCTTTTTGACTCGACTTGACCGCCTTTAGGGGGTTTAAACTTTGGTGTGGGCGGAGCCAAACAACAACGTAGCGCTGACGACGTGAGCAGCTCGGACGTCATGTTGTGATGTACAGCTGATTGTCAGAGCTGACAGAACTGGAATTTACAAACGTTAGCGTGTCAATCAGGAAAAACAGGCACATTTAAAGCTCAGCTAGCTTAGCTAACTCGCCACCACGCTACAGCTAACATGAATTGTAGCCTCGTAGCTCGCTAATGTTAAGATAATATTCACCAGTGCATCAAACTGATGCACTGGTGAATGCTGCTCAGTGGGCGTGGTCACCATCGCCATGATTCCCTCACACCTGAAAACATGCGATCATGCGTTGACTGACACGTGTGTGGCGTCCAGCTCTTCCTGCAGGTCTGTGCACACGGCTGATAGGCAGCGGCCCCCCGGACCTATTGGCTCCGGGCTGAGCGGGCGGTGACAGAGTAGCTTATGCGAGCGTTGAGGCCGTTGGCCACGGACAAGGACTTGAAGTGCGACTTGAGAGTCAGTGGGAGGAGGAGCTTATCAACCAGGTGGACTGGAGTGCAGGAAGCGCCGTTAGCCGGATTGGAGGGGGGGAAACGTGAGTGCTAACATCTTCCCAGCTGGCTAGTAAGTTAGCGATGAGCTCAAACCTGTGATCAATTTTTGTATCTGTTAGCTAAAGCTGGATGCTAGTTATTGTAATGTTCAATTAGCTAATACAGCTAATACCCGCTTGTCAATCGTGACCTTTCACCCTCCTTTAACACATGAACACCCATCAGCGTGAACGGCGGCAAACGACAGGAAATGATGGACGAGGACTCTTGACTTGTCGGTTCTAACACGGAAGGGGAGGTGTTTCTGAGCTGCGCCGTGCAGTCACCATATTGGCTCTGGATCCAGGGTTCCCGTTCAGGACCCGCGGAACTCACCTCGCAGGAAGTTGTACGGCAAGACAGGCCCCGCCCGCCCTGCTCTGATTGGTCCATCCTACCAGTTGCTAGGCTAACCACGTAGCCAGGACCCCAAGTCCGTCAGCATACTATATGAGACGCCTGATTGGCTCTCTGTGTGACATCATGGCGCACTCCCTATCTGAGGCTACAAAATAAAAGCATGACTAAGCCTCTGTGTTGCAATAAACACATTTTCTAAATAATCTTTTATTATTGAAACAAACATCTGAATTTAGTGGAAGTCTAAAAATCAAGGAAATGTGTTGGGTTTTTTTTACCACTTCCTGTTGCTCTGCTGCCACCTGCTGTCCAAAGTTTGTTCTACAGGAAGCTTTCATGAACAATAAACTCCATGATGATTTCTGACTGTCGCGATCCGATGGAACGAAACAAACAGACGTTCAAATGGTTTCCTGTGCTGAGAAGCGTCACATGACAAAAATACATCAGTTCTACTTTAATTCCTCAAAATTCTGAGGAAAAATGCTTAAAGAACTAAACTCTGCTGGAAAGAAGAAGCAGAGTGAGAGGTGAAGTGTTTGTTGCCTCTCACTCTGCAGACACACTATTGATCGCTTTTCAACCACAATCGGACCGGAGAGGAAGACACTCGGGTCCGAAGGAACCACAGGTGCGTCGGGGCCTGAAACAGCTGGAGGGGGAGGGGCTTGCCGGACGGACGGAGTCAGACAGGAAGCTCCGGTGGCAGTGAATCCGGACTCTGCGCTGGTTTTAATAACTCAGCTGCTGAATGCCGACGCCGGTCGGAACAGGTTTCGGTTGAAGAGTCGAAGCTCGTCGAGGCTCCGAAGGTAAAGAGTTGTGGTTGTGGGGCCGTCCTGTCTGTGGGCGGGGCCAGTCTAGCTATACCCCGGCAGTGGCAGCGTCTGACCCTCCTTGGCCTCGAAGAACGTGTAGGACAACGTGATGGTGTCCACTCGGGCCATCCGTGGGTCCTCATCGAACTCGGGGTCGATGTAGAAGAAGACAGGCATGTCGACCTCCTCGTGAGGGTTCAGCCGCTGCTCCTCGAAGCAGAAACACTGCGGAGAGACCACAGAGAGGTCACGGAGGATGGCAGGGCGGCAGGGCGAGACTCCCGGCCCGCCGGACTACCTGGATCTTGTTGAAGTACTGGCCCGCCTCGAAGGGGACCACGTTGTAGGTGGAGATGCCGGTGATGGGCGTGTCCGTGGGGTTCTTGGCTCTGTAGAAAGCCAGCGCCGTCTCGCCCGGAGCCACCTGCACAACAAACAAGGTGGGCTCACACGGGACCGGAGCTGGTCCGGTCTAAGGAGGGCCCACGAGGACCCGGGTCTTACATAGATCTCCGTTTGCTGGGGTCTGAAGTTCCACCGCATGCTGGCGTGTCGGTCCGCGTTGAAGGTGATCTTGATGACACGTTCCTTCACTGGCGTCATCGTCTCCACCAGGTCAGCGTTGTGTCCGGCTACCGCCGTGCCGCCGAGCCCGGACGCCTGCCGGACCACGCACGCACACACACACACACGCTTAGCGGCTGGAGTCCAGACGCGGCAGAGAACCAGAGGCTCCTCCTCTCACCTGACAGTACAGCCTGTAGAGCGGCACGGCGGCGTACGACAGGCCGATCATCCCCACGCCCGCCGCAGCGATGTACGTCAGCGCCGTCTTGTTCCTGCTTTTCCATTCGTCCTCCTGGCCCTTGAACTTCCTGTTTCGGCTTTTGGCGCCACGGCTCTGCGTGTGGAAGCGCAGCGGAAGGCGTCGCTGCAGGAGGGGCTCAACCTGAGCGTGCAGCGTCCTCGGGGCGACGCCAGGAAGCGCCTGGACGCATCGCATTAGCAGCAGCCGAGAGCAGCCGAGGGACGGGCGGGGAAGGAGGCGGAGCAGCATGGCTCCCGGCGCTGAGGTGGGCGGGGTCAGTGGGGGAGACTCACCTGGAGGGTGGAGCAATCAGCTCTGATAATTCTCACTGATGTTGGTTTCTAAAGTAAAAATACATTCAAATAGTTATCAATAATCAATCATCTTCTGTTAGGCACCAACAGGACATGTTTACTGACGAGCAGAGAAGGAAATACACGATATAAACAAAACGTTTCTGCTGCTCACCGGCTAACAGCGGCTCACAGAGGCTAACAACTGCTAACAGAGGCTAACAGCTGCTGACAGCAACTCACAGAGGCTAACAGCTGCTAACAACTGCTAACAGCGACTCACAGAGGCTAACAACTGCTAACAGATGCTAACAGCTGCTGACAGCGACTCACAGAGGCTAACAACTGCTAACAGATGCTAACAGCTGCTGACAGCGACTCACAGAGGCTAACAACTGCTAACAGATGCTAACAGATGCTAACAGCTGCTGACAGCGGCTAACAGAGGCTCACAGCGACTCACAGCGACTCACGTTAACCTGCCAACGGAACCTCCAGCTTCCTTCGGACCTTCTCACCTTTGCAATGAGTCGCTGCCACAACGGACCGTTACTCAACACCAACACACCGGGCGGAAGGTCGGAAGGCAGCATCCGTGTGCAACGCAGAATCATTCCCCTGTAACACACAAAGGTTCCGGTGTCCGAGCCCCGGACCTTAATTCTAATAAAGCTCATATGTTCTTCGTTAATATTTATTTATTTAAATTTGTGAGTAAATGTGTACGTTAGGGTTGGGGTTACTCTAAAGAAACAAATCATTGATAGTTTATATGTCGCAGTAACTCTTTAGTTTATATATCGACTCAATAAATCTTGCTGTGGGGTTAGAAGTGGTTCAAGCTGTGGTGGTGTGTACTTTTGGGTTATTTGGGGTTATTTTGGTGCACTGAAAATGTGGTTTATAACATAATAAATATTATCCAGTTCATCCTCAACCGGAACTCTAAAACTCATTTCACTCAAACAACCTGATTTGTTCATAATGTTCAAAAGTCCAAAGAGTGAACGGTGTATATTTATATACATAAGACTATGTTTACTAGTTCATCTTCAACAATTAGACCGTCGTGGAAAAGTTCCTTTCTTTAATAATTTACATTTTCATGCTCTATGAATTTGTTGTACGTCTCTCCGGACCTTTTTTTGTGTGAGTTTTGATGATTTAGACTATTTTGAGCTTTGTTTTTTACAAATATTTTCTAGCTGTAGGTCATAATGATCGAAATCACAACAGGAAGGTGTTTCGGGAAAGACGGCAGTGACGCGAGAGCCGTGAAGAAGAAGCTACGGTGGCCGCGCAGGCTCACAAGCGCGCTGTGTGCCCGTCGGAGGGGCTGCCGCGGCGGTAATGGAGGGGGTGACGGTCGGCCAGGTGTTCGATGCCGAGTGCATCCTCAGCAAGCGGCCGCGGAAGGTAAGCGCGGGACCCGGTAGGTGGGCGCGGAGCCGCTGCCGGTGTCCGGCTGACGCTGTGTCTCCTCTCCGCAGGGAAAGTTCGAGTATCTGGTCAAGTGGAGGGGCTGGTCGTCCAAGTAAGTAGCCTGTTAGCCGCCGCGGCTAGCGACGCGCCCGACGGAAACGGCCCCGAACAAAGCGGGCCGCCCGCCGCGTGAAGCGTTTCTCGGCTCGTCTGCGCCGTTTTCACGCCGAGCAGCTGATGCTAACATGTCAACTTCCCTGCGTCACGTGATTTCACTTTGTTGTTTCACCGCATCAGTGAGGAAGAACGTTCATCATCATCAGCACCATGACGTCATGGTACTGAATCAGACGCGTCGGTATTTTGTTATTGATCAGTACTTGTGATTTCCTGTTGTGATTGGACGCAATTGATTATTGATTATCACCAACGCTCAGCTGACCACACACACACAAACAAACAAACCGCTAGTCCGATGCTGAGAGGTTGTTGTTTACATCAGAGTTGTTGTTTTCAGGCACAACAGCTGGGAGCCCGAGGAGAACATCCTGGACCCGCGGCTGCTGGCCGCCTTCCACAAGAGGTGTGTGGCGCCGCCCACCTCTCACAATGATTGACAGCTGTTTTTATCGAGTCTGACCGCGTGTCGTCCCGCAGGGAGCAGGAGCTTCTGGTCCAGAAGAAGGGGAAGCGGCCCCGAGGACGTCCGCGCAAGATTCTGGTAACTCCGCCCCATCTGTCCGGACCGCTGCCGCCGCCCACGCCAACCACGTCTGACCCCTCCCTTCTCTTTCAGCCGCCCGAACCGGCCGCTACGGAAGACGGCCGCTCCTCGTCCTCCTCGTCCTCGGTCCTGTCGTCGTCTCCCTCCTGCTCCTCCTCAGAGGATGAAGAGCACATGAAGAAGGCGAAGGCCGGCCCACGAGTCCACCCCGCCCCCCAGAAGAGGCCTCACGTCCTGCTGGCCAAAGCCGAGCCTCCACGCAAAAAGAAGCGCGGGAGGAAGCCGCTCCACCCCGATGCCAAGAGCCGGCCTCCTGCCCCTCCCCCTCCACCTCGCCACCACCAGCTGTTCAGGGCGCCGAGGGAGGATCCTCGAGGCGGCGTGAAGAAGCCTCTGCAGCCGGCCAGCTTCACCTACACGGGCCTGAGCCGCGGCTCCAGGGACGAGGCCTCGGCCTCCCAGACCTCCGGCAGCTCTTTCTCTCAGGGCTCCGCCTCCAAGCCCGGCTCGCTCGGCTGCCTGTGGTCCGCTCGCTCCACGTCCCC
>KV751350.1:5224768-5243319 GCA_001698575.1 Mola mola | reverse complement strand
GGAGCCTCCTGGAGCACGTGTTCGTCACCGACGTCACGGCCAACTTCATCACGGTGACGGTGAAGGAGTCGCCGACCAGCGTGGGATTCTTCAACTCGAGGAATCACTGAAGCCTCGTTTCCTGTCACAGCTCTCAGGCTCCGCCCCCTCCGACGTTTCGCACAACAAGTTCGTCAAGACAAGTTTAAACGCAGCCTGAGGCCGCCGGAAAAATCAGCTCACTGATTGATCGGGTTTGATCAGACCCGATCAGATTTGATCTGGTTTGATCCGGCTTGATCGGGTTTGCGTCGGTAACATTTCAACAAGCAGCGAAACCTTAAATGGACTTTTTTGAATGGACTTTGGTTTAACGCGAGCGGCGAATGTTTAACAGTCCCTCAGGTTCCTCCAGCTCACCGCCACGTTCAGCCGCTCCTGTTTCCACGATGAACGCGGCGCCGTGTGAGCTCGCTGCGTTCACCGTGGTTCTGTGGACCAACGCTGTCCAGAACGTGGACGATGTGCTTTTTATTTGTTCTCAGCAGACGTTCCATCATCCACTTTGTAATTTTCTACCATTTGAATCCATGAACTGTCCCAGTGAACTACGTGTTAATTTATATTTGTAAATATGTTTGTTGGTCGTTCTGGCCCACGTGCCGCAGTTCCGGGCATTTGAATAAACAAAGAACCTCCAGAGTGCTGTTCTCGTCTCCACCAGCAGAGGGTGCTACAGGACCAAGCTGCGCTCTTCATAACATCCGGGCGGTGATTCGCCCCTTAATTATGAAGTTCATCATTTTGAAATACCGCACCAGTTTTTATTAAAAACAACTTCCGTTGTTCGGATGTTTGCATCAGTTTGGCAGAAATAAGCTTCCGGTCACAGATAGAAACGAACCCATCGATCAGATCAATAATATGTGAACGGACGTGATCCTTCGTGTTCGGAGAAAAAAGGCCAATAATTGATGAATCAGATCAATCGATCGATTTGCAGCTGATCAGACCGCGGCAGGAGCGCGGACGGACTGTACTGAAGTACTGAAGTATACTTTTGAGGTACTTGTACTTGGTTTGATGACACTTCCTGCTTGTCCTCCACTGTTTCTGATCACTTTTTACAGATCAATAAAAGTGACGTTATCTTTAGCAACTTCTCCGCACTTCACTCGCGTTACGGGTGACACTGCTGCCCCCTCGTGGTTGTTTCTGTCATGAGTACAGGAGGAAATCACGTACGAGAGCGCACGTGCACGCACACACACACACACACACACGAGGCCTCCACCTCCCTCTGGCTGTCAACACTGGCGGCTAAAACGAGCTGATTGGCTGGAACCAATCAGCAACCACGGTTTCACGCCCGGCTACTTCCTGTTGAGCAGGCCGTCGCCAGTCAACGCCAACCGATCTGTTGCTTTTCATCCAGCAGAACAGACCAAACGAATCCGTCCAGCCACTGCACATGTGGGCGGGGACTCACAGTGTAGCGTAGCCTTAGCTTCATGGAAGCATGATATCTGTTTGTTAGCAACCTGTCACAATCAGGTGAGAATAAAGCTAACAGGTCATGAAGTCATGCTAATAGACTGAGGCTAAAGCAAACAGGGCATGCTAACACAAACAGGTCTCACCAGATGATGATCCATGAAGATGCCCCCTTTTGAGGAAAGTCAATATGGCCGCCGGAACTCATGGTGGGCTCCAACCTGCCCCGGACAGGATGTCTGGTTTGTAGAACCAGGAGACCAGATCACGTTCTCTCCTGTGTTCCACCAGACGGATCCACCTGTTTGGAATTGCTGCTCCTTCCATGTTCTGCTCCAGTGGATCTGCTCCCTGATGTAAGCATTTGCCGTTAGCCTAATCTGAGCAGCCAATCAAAGGACCTCAGACTGTTTGTTGTCACAGCTTTGATGGGGAGACAAGCGGAGCAAGTTGGACCACAAGGCTTCAGGGTGGCAAAGAAGACTATGCTAATGCTAGTCCCAGGTAATGATATCATGCTAGTACACAGGCTAAGGCTAACAGATTTCTAGCTGTCATCATACTAAACATGATGCTATCGTGCTGTGCTAATGTTGTTACTATAGAAACAAAAGCCGAGCTCCTGAAGCTACAATGCTAATATGACTGAAGTCTAAAGCTAGCAGTTAAAGAAGCTAAAACAGTTGATTAGAGAAGTGATTTTATGTGACACGCATCGGGACCTGTTAGCATGAGCTTTATATTTTGAACATATTTTGGCGGTTAAGTTTCCCTCCTGTGAGTTGTGAGTCTCTCCGACTCAAGGGATCAGTGGCTCCGGGTCGGGCTGCTGCACAGGAAGTAGAGGCAGTGACCTTCCTGTGACAGCTGTTACAGAGACGTGACGACACAAAGACGCAGACGAGCAAAAACTTTATTTCAGAAACACGAAGTTCAAACATCAGAGCCGGTTTTTATTTAACGCAGTCCATAAAAAAACACGCTGCAAATAAATAAAACCAGAAGAGAAACTGGGATCAAAAATATACAGACGGTAACGAATCAACAGTCCACCGAAGTCTGAACGTGTCAAACGACGACCTGACGCTGACTGATGGGTTTCAGGCTCACTGAGTCGCTCGGCGGCCCTTCGAGTCTTAACAAAACCATTAAAACCTCCTGATTCTCCTCATTTCTTAGCAAAATGCTCACATGGACACTTCAGAAGGGTTAGCTTATCTTAGCTTAGCTTAGCATAAGGACTGGAGGCTGGGGAAGTGCCCTGACTCACCAAAAAAACCATAGCTGAAATGAAACAACGTGAATGACACATTTTGACACTCGTGGCTGGTTGCTTCCCCTGTGTACTACCTCCATGCTAAGCTAAGCTAATCATTTTTGTCCAACTCGAAGGTTACATGGACACGACCGTACAGCAGCAGTATGTGTGACTGTAAACTGTGCAGGACAGGAAATGCACCACAGATCGCAGCTGCCACAGTTAATGCCCAGGTGCGTCAGACAGACATTAGCCTTTATTCCGTCAGCAAAGTCCGTGAGCAAAGTTACAACGCACTTAAAAAACGGCGTGTTTGTGCGAAGAACCTGCACGGACGGGAGTTCGTCATGAAGACGCTATTATGCGCCGCCGCCGCCATTCTGCACGCAAGAGAGATGTGGAACAGCAGATTTTACCGGTGATGATTTACATGTTGAGAACTAGTAGCTAACATCTGCCACGGTTGGTTCTCTGCATTAGCTGTTGCTAGCTGCTGTAAGATGTCCCGATCACAAGTGTGGTTGTGAACAAGGCGTGTAAAAGCTGCTGCAGGAAAGCATAAAAGTCAGCGTCAGGTGGAACGTGCGTCCTGAGACCCGTCGTGCTGAACCAGGAGGAGGGCCGACACAAAGCTTGAGGGCAGGAAACAAAAATGAGTGGAGACGCTGTTTAACCACCAGCATCTGTGCTGAAAACGTGTGCAGGGAACTGAACTGCAGTTTATTTCTTCATAACAGTCGATGCCATGAGGTCATGAGAGAGAGGCGCCGTTAGCCCCGCCCAGCTCCGACTTCTTCTTCCACAGCTGCGCCAGGCAACCGGCTGATCAGACTAACAACTCCGTCGCTCTTTGGAGTTTTTGTACGGTGACCCTGAGAGACAAACGGGGGAAACATCGTCCTCAGTCTGAAGCATCAGAACCACAACAGCAACAAGCTGCTGTTCCAACATGGACGCCGGCGCGTTCATGGCCAATGTTGGCCACCGGGGGCAGGTGTAAGTTACCAATGTTGGCCACCGGGGGCAGGTCTTAGTTACCAATGTTGGCCACTAGGGGCAGGTGTTAGTTACCAATGTTGGCCACTAGGGGCAGGTGTAAGTTACCAATGTTGGCCACCGGGGGCAGATGTTGGCTACCAGGGGCAGATGTTAGTTACCAATGTTGGCCACTAGGGGCAGGTGTTTTCACAACTTGTGGGTGATGCTGCAGTGCACTGAGCTCTTATTGTTCTGTGTAGCAGCTCTACGACTGAAAGCTGCACGATCTGCAGCGGTCGGTTCCGGTCAGATGTGGAGTGGTTCCGTCAGGTCCCCGTTGCCCCGTGCAGACGTGTCTGACCCGACCTGTCCGATCCTACAGGGTGCTGCTGAGGATCTCCGACACCTGGGCGTTGGTCTGGTCGTCTGAGTCTACTTCCTGGATGGAGGCTCCCTCTGGCTCCTCCCCCCCAGACTCCACCTGCGCCACGACAGGCGACACACCTGCCGCCTGATTCTCCCCCCAGTCCCTCCTGTTGTGGCCTGGCTCCACAAAGATCCTGCGGACGTGGGGTCGCAGCTCCTGGTTCCGGGCCTTGCGGTTCTCCAGGACGCAGGAGGCGTGGCTCACGTAGGTGGTGTCCTGTGGTGGGGGGGGGTCTGGGTCATACTGCTTAGTGTAGACGCCCTCGGACAGGGAACCGGTGAGCTCGTCCCCGCTGTGGCCCCTGAGCCAGCGCTGGGGCCCGCTGAAGTACTGGCCCCGGTGGCTCCTGGACAGAAGCTTGCGTTTAGCGGGCGGGTTGACCACGCCCTCCCGGTGGCCCCTGGAGAGAGAGAGGCCCTCCAGAATCGTGGTGGTGTCAGGCAGGGACAGAGGAAGGGCAGAGAGTCTGGGGGACGGGGGCGTGGACGGCGAGGACATGGGGTCTTTCGGCGACGGGGGGACGTCTTTGGGCGGACAGACGCTGTACCTGAGGGACACAGAGGAGGACTGAAGGATCCAGATCCACGACCCTCATCGACAGACGTGTTGACAGACTCACCTGAGCTCGTGGATCTGGAGCACGTCGGGGGCGCTGCCGCCCAGCGAGTGCACGGCCTGCTGGGAGAGAGCCTGAGGGGGCGAGTAGAGCAGGTCCAGCTCGCGGGGGCTCAGGGCGTCGCTGGAGTCGTAGTCGCTGTCGGTAGGCAGGAAAACCTCGGAGGAGCCGTCCTCGTCTGAACCCAGCAGAGAGTCTGACAGACACGAGTTCACGTTGGTTAGGAGAAGAAAAAGCGGTTTTGGGCGAATTTGGGTGCGACGACTCACCGCCGATGGCCTTCCTCCTGCGGCGCTCGGGGGAGGGGGAGGGCGTGGGCAGGTAGTCCATGGTGGAGGAGGTGGAGTCGGTCTTGTGCTGGCCGGACTGGCCGTCGGGGGTGTTGACGTCCAGCAGGCAGGTGACGGGAACGCCGCGGCGGGGCTGCCTGTAGCGGGCGAACTGCAGGCCGTCGGTGATCCAGCGCAGGTCGCGGCGCACCTCGTCCAGCTGCTGCGGGACGACAGGGCGCCACATTCCGTCACTCGCAGAACCGTTAACTCGTTTATTATTTACGTCTCGCTGTTGTTTTCCTGCTCCTCCCTGTTTCAGGATGATTGGCAGGTGGAAAATAAACGCTGATCGTCATGTGACATTAAATTCCTGCCAGTGATTAAAATGACATATTTGGATTTCCTGTCACTAAAAAAATATGACTTTAGCCCCGCCCCTCTCCTGCAGCCAGAACGAGGCGGAGCTTAACTGTCCTGTCATCTTCTGATGTTTAAACTAGTCAACGGTACGACACACGAGGTTAGGAGGCGGAGCCACTGGTACAAGGTGGCCTGATTCACGTCAGGACGAACAAACAACGTTAATTGGTGACGGAGCGCCGGTCAGCCAGAGGTCAGCGACGAGTTCATCACAGTGGAAACAGCAGCTTTTTGTCCAATCGGAAGCTTCGGACGTGCTTCTTCCTGTTTACAGGTGCTGGGATACAACCGGCGCGGCTGTTCACGTGCACATGAACCAACAGGAAGTGGAACCATGTTAGAGCCACACGGTCGATTCCAGGGAAGTTCTTAACCGCCTGTCAACAACTACAAATAAACAAACGATTTACATTCAGGCAGGTGAGTGAAGCTGTTGAAGTGAGAACCGACGACTAAACGGAACCCAGAGTTCACAACCAGGGTGGTTCTACAGGCTGGGAGGGGCAACGCCCAGACCAGTCAGCTGATCCGATCTGCACTGCTAACAGGACTAGTGCTAACTGATCCTCACACGTTCACCCTCACCGACATTCACCCTCACAGAATTCATCCTTAGATGTTCATCCTCAGACGTTCACCCTCACCATCTCCTCTGAGGAAAATTTGAAGTGCAACCAGGACATGTTTAAAGTGGCCGTTTATGATGGGATGTTCAGACACTTGTAGGTTAAGTTTCTGATTTCAGAACAAAGTGAAACTGATTTCGGACATTTGAGATTTCAAACTCTCCGTGAAACCGTAAGAGAAGCTATTTTGTTGAACTTTGGACAGTAAAAATGAGAACGTGCAGCAGAAATGAAAATATTTGAGTAAATTCACTGTGTGTGTGAGGGAGGAATCTATGTCGGCGTGCTGTGATTGGTTCGCTTTTCCCCTGACATTCCCTCTCTCTCTCTCTCTGCCACATTTTTCCAGGTTTACAAATGGCAAAGCTGGTGCCTCCCACCAGGGGAACCGCCGGCCCAGAGGAACTGCCGGGCTTTTCACAGACTCCAGACTCCAGCCTCCAGACGCTCGGCGGGGCGATGAGCAGAAAAACAAAAGCAGCGTCTAGCTGCTGATGCTCACAGCGATTAGTCGCCGTTCTCACAACACGGCTCTGGGAAAAAACCCGAGCTGAGATGAAACAATGAGCAGCTGGTCCCGGTGCAGCCGACTCACGGCTCCACATGTGTTTTCATTCCATGCACACAAGAATTTTCACCTAGCGCCTCCTGCAGTCGTGAGCTGTTACCTGATCTGCAGTTCCAGGGGGGGGGGGACCGTTTTCTTCCGAGTGATGGTTGAGGCAGAGTTCCGCCACAAATCTGCCGTTAGGTGGAGTTAACAAGACATCTTTATTTCTATATCGCCATGCAGAAACGTGCATCGATTCGCAGGTCAGAAGCTAACTACGCTAGCCAAGCTACACCCACGAGCCCCTCGTCCAGCGGCGCCCCCTGCAGGCGGGATAAACGAGCGTATCTCTCACCTGGATGTAGTCCAGGACGAGCTGGTGTCTGTGTTTGGCGGTGGTCACCTCGCTGTCAGTGATGGCTTCTCGCAGTGCCTGCTGGGTAATGAGGGCATCCAGGTCGAGGACGGAGGACAGACGGCAGTACAGGCTGATGAACTTGTCCTTATAGGTTCCAAAGTGAACTGCAGGAAGCGAAGAAGAAGAAGAAGAGACGATCTGACTCCTGATTTGGATCAACAGTTTGATCAGCAGCTCCGTGTGTGTCCACACGTCTTCGGAAAATTTTGGCTAACAGGGAGGGGGAGGGGCTTACGAACTATACTGCAGCAGGCCGGCACTATGGGGACACATGTCTGTTCTGACTCCTACAACACACTTTTGTACCTTCATTACTGTTCACACTTGCTTACATGTAGGGGGAGGGGCTTATAAGCCCTCAATGGTGGTTTGTCTGAACATCGGGATTAAATATATGAAATATTAAATATATAAAAAACTATCGTGATTTCTTCATCGTCGCACACTCATGGGGTCTTCATGGTGCCTTCAGGTACACCTCGACAACAAACAACCTCAACAACAACAAAACATGCAGACAGTGATACGACATCCAGTTTGCTGCTTGTTCGGCACCTACGTCATCACATCGCTGCCCTCTGCAGAAAGAGAAGCGTACCACATGCACACGTGCTAACCCTAACAGCCTGAATGTGAGGTTTACGTTTGAGCGTGTGTCGTTACCGAGTTCAAACATCTGCAGAGGGAGGTGGAGGAACCCCGACAGCGACGTGTAGGGGTTGGACTGTCCGGGGGCGGAGCATACATCGTCGGCCGCCGGCAGCAGCAGCAGAAAGGAGACGCCGTGACCGAGCTCCACCACCTCCTGACTGTAGAGACGGAAGTGACGGGCCTGCACGTGCACATGCACACACACACACACACATCTGAGCATCTGTATTCAGTCAGTTCAGAGAAATGATGTCATCGTGCAACAACAACTAAGACTGTGTGTGTGTGTGTGTGTGTGTGAGAGACCTGGTGCAGAGGTAGGTTGATGTGCTTCAGCAGAGACTTGACTGCCGTCTGCAGCTCATAGTACAATAAAGGGGCGTGGCTCTCAGGTCGGGGCCCCGCCTCCTCAGCGTCCGCCTCGCTGCGTTCCTTTTCTCCTGCAACCGACAGCGTCTGGATCCAGTCCCACTCCTCCCTGAGCACACACACACATACACACATCACCTGACGTGTCCACCTGTTTGTTGCTTCAGCTGTTTCCGCGGAGACGTATCCGACAGAAAACGGTAAACTATCGTTTCCAGAGTGAAATTTTTATAAAAGACATCGCCTCGTCTGTCGCCGTGGTAACTGACAAGAGGCGACATCACAGCCCCATTGACACAAGCGTGTTACCATGGTGAACCATGACCCTCAGGACTTCAGCCGGACCGGACAGCTGGTGTGTAGTTGCATGTTAATGCCAGCAGAGGGCAGAAAACCACACAGTGACAATAGAAGAAGCCCTGTTTTTTTTCTGTGTATACTAAAAACTGGTACTGATCAGCAGATAATTGATTTTGTTTTGGATGAGTTGGTTGCTGCAGATCTGTGTCCTCCGGATGGTTTTCAGAACGCTGCCATGTGAACGCAGATTTGGTTTGTCACCTTCCAAGGTGACAGAAGTCCAGCCATCCCAACCCGGTGTCAAAAGATGCTATTTGACTCCTTCGTAAACTGCCGAATCTGTGCTCACGCATTTATCTTAGCGCCTTTTGGAGTTAACAGTTCTTCTCATGTTAATTTTCTCACTCGTAAGAAGATCACGTGAACTGACTCGGCACTAAATACGGATTAAACAAAGCATCAACTATCTCGGACGAGGCTCCGCCCCACACGGAGACGGATCGGCGAGCGGCAGCGGACCCGGACTGAGCGACCGAGACACGTGTCCCGATAACGAGCGAAAGATGAAGGGTTTCTTCTCACAAGCCTGCGTTCTTTACTTCCTGACTTCCTGTGTCAGCTGACGTTGTTACGCGAACGGATCGAATGCCTGAAGGCTGATACAACACTGCCACCTAGCTGTGAGGCACAAAATGACGCACCGATGCAAATGTTTACGCAGTAAAAAACGATATTCACATGTAAACTTTTTCAGGCCCAATCAAGTTTCTGTCATTAAAACTGATCACTGTTACTTTGTCATCAATAATTCAAAGATAAACAAACAAACAGATCAACAAACGGCTCATTTACAAAACAACATTACAGGAGTCTCTCTCTATCTCACACTCTTTGTTTCTCACTTTACACTCTTCAATCTCCTGTCTCAGAGTCACCAAATTCCTGCGATGATGTCAGAGCTGACAGCCAATCAGATGGGATGGAGCACAAAGGACCCAAACCCAGACACATACACACACACCGTGCTGGGTGTGTAACGGGACCTGGCAGATTAGCGTCCCGCTCGCATTCCACAGATTCCAGCCACATGTTTACAGCAGAGCACACGAAGAAGAAAACGACCGCACGGTGAAAAGTTCCACCTGTAACAAACAAAATAAAATATTTATTTTTACATTTAACGCCACCTGGTGGCCAATCCTGATGTCAGTAACTGGTGAATAAGATCCCTCTTCATGGAGTGATTGTGGTGTGTGTGGCGGCACTCCAAAAAGATCCCATAATATCACAGATTTTCAGGGATTAATGACCTCATCAACAGAGTGTGAAGAAACAGTTGAGTCTACTCAAGTTAGCATGCTAACCAGCTAGCCCCGGCCTGTCCTGTCCTGTCCTGTAATACCACTTTGTGCCAGTAGAGGTGATAGTCTGACAGCCCCTGTAGTTTCAGTGGGGAGAGAGAGAGAGGAGAGTAGAAGCCAACCGCCAGCTAACGTGTTGGCGAGGGCGCAAACAGGATGACGTGCAGCTATTAATCGTGGTCACCGCTGCCCGTGACAGCGAGACAGGGGAGCCATTTTATGGGCCCACAGCATGTAAACACAGGTGGCACGGAGCGACCATCTTACGGTTCAAGTTTCTGACTTAAGGCGGCGTTCCTGATGACACACTCGACCGGCGTCCTGGAATTTATGACTTCCGAGATGAAAGTGAGTTAAAGCTGCACATTAAATCCATCACGGCGACGGTTTGGTGCTTCCGTTACACGGCGTGCTGTCATCGCCTGCCATCAGCTAACAATGCTAACAGCAACAGTAGCTGCTGTTCCCACCGTTTACCAACAGGTAGCTGCGACACGAGCTCGCTCCGACTGCCGGATCAAAAGGAATGCACCGGACGCCGTGAATTCACATCGCGACCCTCGCTCAGGCGAGCGGCCGTGTACCTGGAGACGTTGGCGTTGTCCCGGATGCGGCTGTGACAGAGCATGTTGGGGGTCCGCTGGGACACCAGGACCTTGATCTGGTCCACGGAGCTGCTGAGCTTCAGGTAGCCCAGGTATAGGCCCGGGGCCAGCCGGTCAGTGCTGCGCCGCTGGTACGCCAGGATGTCCTGAACACACGAAAACCAGCCTGTTTACGGGGCGGACGACGCGGCTGACGGCGAGCGCCGGTGTCTTTCCTCACCTGGATGGTGATGATGAGGATGTCGAGGGCGTACGGCTCTTCAGGCGTGGACAGCGACTTCCTCTGGCTCTGCAGCTTCGTCACCGCCATCCACTTCCCGCTGAACAGCGAGTGCTGACTCTCCGTGTTGCGGATGGTGACCAGCAGCACGTTGCCGTGGCGATCCTTGATGGGCTCGTAGTGGATGCGGCCCAGGTTGAGAGTTCCCAGGAGGCTCTGCGTGAGGATTCACCTTCATTAAACTGACTCCGGTTCACGTCCCTGCCACTGTTAATGAATTTAGGCAAAGGCATACTGTCCTCTGGTGGCTGGCTGCAGTACAGCTCATAAGCACCTGTGATTTTGTATCAATATGGCTGCTGTGAAAAGGGTCAGTTTCCTGCTGCAGCAACACATTTTATTTTCTACTTTTGTCAACATATTGGAGGGACATTTAGGGCAAACCTGATTAGTGAGGGGGAGGAATGCGCCCACCCCATATAAATTATAACTATGGCCCTGATACACTGAAGCTTAGTAAATATAAAAATGTTAAACACTTTGGTGTTTCCTTGGTTGATGCATATTTTTACCAAACTTGAACAAAAGTTGTGATATGAGGATTGAAAGCTGATGAAAGCGGCTCCTGACCTGCATCTGGCCGGCGGCCGTCAGCATCTTGTGTCGGGCCTGCAGCGTGGAGGACGATGACATGGACACGGACGTGCTCTGTCTCAGCCACCGGACGTCCTCCCACATACACGACAGCTGCAGACACAAACACACACAGTCGCATTCAAAGAATGAATTTCACAAATTACTCAGAGGTTTAGAGGGAAAAGTGCAGGCCAGAAAGGCAGAGGGGCGTGGCCTGATAATCAGAGGAGACACAGAGGAAAACGTGGCGACTGGCAGCTGAAATCACCTGAGAGGAAGCAGAACGTGGCTGCCGAGCGCATCAGCAACATAACAGCTGCACGTTAGCGGGTTTATTAGCACTTTCTGTCTGTTGTCCCACAGGGTCGTTACGGTTTGGTGCTAGCTAACAATGCTAACAACAACAGTAGCTGCTGCTCCGGCTCGTTAGCAGCCCCAGACTCTATATGGAGACGACACAAAGTGAGACATACCCACCGCCCCCTGGTGGCTGGCTCCAGTCTAGCTCCTAAGCCGCTCCTCCTCCTTTTTTGAGGCAGGACTAAAAACCTCAAAACTGATGTTTGTTCAGGTGTCCATTTTTCTCATCAGTTGGGTTTTAATTAGTCACTACAGCTTTAAAAACCAGGAGAAACATCACGATTGGCAACTGAGCTCAGCTCCCGATTGGGCGGAAACTCGATACCGACAGTCATCACTGAAGAGCCGCCACCCAGCACCTGGTTCAGCGGCGGCGTGGGTCGGGTGGGGCCGTACCTTGGTGAACCAAAGGAAGTCCTGCATGAAGGAGCCGCTGTAGGAGTCGTCCACCTCCACGATGGGGATCTGGTCCTCGGCCGTCACCAGCAAACTGTCCTTCTGGTAGAACACCGTGGCCAGGTACACGCCCCTGCGGACGACAGGAAGCTGAACGCCGGCCCTCGGCCCAAACCACACCTTCTACACGCCTACTTCCTGACACCCGTGGCTGCTTCCTTTATTCCCGTTACCATCATTCAAGTACTCTACTGACTCCCGGAACTTTATTTACAATACGAACGCTGCTGAAATGTTGCAGATTCCCATCGGACGACATCATACATGTGTTTTAAGCGCGTTTGCTTCTCTACGGTCAATGAAAGATCGTTGAAAGATCATTTTCATCTCAAACCCTGTTCAGATCAAACCATCGACATGTTCGTGGGTCTCCGATGGGAGAGAAACCGTGCGTCCGGCGGGGACTAATTTCAGCGGCGACACGCTCACAAACCTTTTCAACGTTTTCACAAACTTGTTGGACGAGTTGAAGAGGTGTTTCAGGCTTCTGGAGACCGACTGCTTCCTGCTGGGGTTCTGCAGCTTTGACGCATCTGAAAATGAGAGAAGAACAGTCAGTTTCCGTGGTGTCAGATCACACAGAGCAACAGACTAATCAGCAGTCAGCACATTGTTCACTTCCATCCTGTGTGTGCGCGAGGTCACCGTCACTCTCCCACGCTGCCGCTCCGAACGTTATCTCGCCATATTCAGACCGCAGCGCCGCTTTAACTTGGGCTAATTGAGCGTCAGGTAATTACCAGCAGACCGTCTGATGTTGGCTAACAGGTCGGGGGGCGGGGCTGTGCTGCATGCCAACATGTCCACTGTTTGAGCTCGCCATGTTAGCATGCTAACACGTACAGAGAGCACGACGTCATCAGTTCAGCTGACCTGCGAACGGGCTAAAGCCAAACCTGCACAAGCTCCCGAAAAGTGAGGCCAAAGCACCTGGATGTCCCCTGGTGGTTGGCTTTGGTATAGCTCATAAGCCCCTCCCCCACCGTGTTAACAGATGGGACAAACTTAAAAGTGAAAGCACAGATCAGAACCTGGTTCTGTTCTGACAGCAGCCCGTTGCCGCCGGCACTCTGTGTGTGGATAATATGACATGAGCGCCCGTCACGCCGAGCGAACAGACACGTGAGTTCAGATCGGAGTAGCCAACGTGTCTCCATCCGTCCGGCGGATGAGATCAACGCTGATTTAAAAAGAGCGAGGACACAGATCATTGATCACAGATTGGCTGCGAGTCCAGTCCTCCAAATTAAAATGACCACATTTAATACCGTCGTTTAGTCCCAGAACAAACTTGTTTCCGTGTAGAATAACGTCTGCGTCGGCAGCGTCTCCGAAGCACGACAAACACTTCACTTTTTAGGTTTCAGCAAGCGGAGCGCTGGAAGGAAGAGCTCCTCACGGTTTAAACCATACAGGAAGCTGTAGCACGCCGCAGGAAGTGTACACAAGTACCGCAGCGCGTAGAACAGTTAGCAAATGACACATTAAGATGTCCGGTTCCAAAATCAGAGCGCTCACATGTTGAATGAAGTGTGTAAATGTTCACTGCAGCACCTCACACACACACTGTGGGTGTGTATTTCATTCGCAGACACAGTTGGGACGATGAGCATGAGGTCCAAACAAAAACTCAAATATCCGTGCAATATTCATTTGCACGCACTTACTCATTTTACCTGTCCTGAAAATACCGAGAGTGTGTGTGACAGCATGGCTGGTTTTCCTCTCTCACCACACACACACACATACACATCAATGTGCAGAGAGCTCATTACTGTGTGTGTGTGTGTGTGTGTGAACTCCACAGTGGCGTGTTTTAGTGCTGCTGGAGGGTCAAGACGGGGTTATAATGGTCAGGACTGTCCTCACAGAGAAGAAGAACAAGACTTCGTTGCTGTGAGAGGCGTTCATGGACCACGTTCGGGCGCTGGGTGAAAAACTGCGTCTTTATTCTCAATTTGTCACGTTCAGGTAGAATCTGACTGAAATAAAGATGGCCGACAAGTGAAGCCCAAACATCTGGATTAATGTGGACATCAGACACGTTTTCTGCTCTCACAGCTCCTCGTCTTTTCGTTTCATGTAAGGAGCGAAGAGGTGACGTCACTGATGGAGTTCAGGCGCTGTCGAGCAGCTGCCGTGTAAAATCTGTGATGAATATAGAATATGTGAGGATTCTGTACAGAGGGAGGAAGTGGAGAGATGGCGGCCATCTTTGTTGAGGTCGATGGTAAACAGTCAGGACAGCTGTGGTGTTTGTGTGTCTGCCGCAGCAGCGTTCACACCGTTAGCAGACTCACCTCCGCCGCAGTAGTGCGTGTGAGTCGCTCGGACCTGCTGCAGCAGACGCTCCATGGCCTCGATGTGGCCCCGCCTCCGCAGCTCCCGCCCGTCGCTCTCCCTCCAGTCTGAACAAACAGGACAAACGGTGAGACCGACACCTGCTGCTGGCTGGTATTTACATTTATGTGAAATACGAAACATAAGAGCGACGGCCGTCACTCTTTTACACCGGCGAGTTAACGACATCGTGGCCTCGTCGTCTGCTTGTCATGACCTCATGACCTCTCACGTAAAACAAACCGGCCATAAAAATGAGCACAAAACGTAAAAATGTCCACAGTGCAAAGACATATTTGGTTAGTAATTGTATAAAAAAATCTTTTCAAAGTGTGTTGAGTGATTATTGGTTGATTAAAAACCATCAGATTTTTGTTTCTTTGACACGTGAACCTCGACACAGATTTGAACAGATATGAAACACTAAAGGTGCTCGGACTGTCTGTGGTGGTTTGTCGTCTCTTTCTAGTCATCTTTAGCATCTTTGTGATGGTTTGCAGCCTGTTGTCTCTTAGTTGTAGTCTTTTGTTTTTCTGTCATATCTAAACCTGTATTGTTTATTTTATTCATGTACACTTTCAGGCCGAGCAGCAGAGAATTAAATCATCTTCGGACACACAAACAGACTGAACATCCCATGAATCTATAGACACCGCTGATCCTGCGACCTCTGAGCCCTGGTTTGTTTCTCTATGTGAAATCTCTTGACAGACTCACAGATGGAGAGATGTTTTCTCTCTGTCCCCCACACACGCAGTGACAGAGAGGTGAGAGTTCCAGGCAGAGAACAGAACGCAGAGGGGATTCAGTGCTGACCACAGGCGGATCAGTAGCAGCAGGACGAAGGACACATCTCTCAGCCAAATGAAGATCACAAGTAAAAGACGTTCCACACATCACTGAGGGGAAATTACGCAGCCAGATAAACTGGATCTTTCTCACCACCGGCATGTTTCCATTATTTCAATTTGTGTCAGATGGAGCAAAAACCTGAAACTGAAGCTAAGAGCTGCAGAGGACGACGTCTCAAACGTTCTGCACGGACGACGTTCCTCCTGAAACACGGGAAGATCTGCACCATCGCGACTGTTTCCATCAAGAGATTTAAGACTAAAAGCATGTTCAACAGCTCACGGCGACCTCGGACCAACGAAGAGTTTGTGCCGTCAGAATGACGTGGATTCATTGTCTGATCGCCATCAATACATGTAAGAATAAGTTCAGAGAGGAAACGGTCGAACGGAGCGGACAGAGCTGGAAGGACGAGGACGTGAGTGCGGTTTGAGTGTGAGGACGGACTCACTGGACGGAGCTGCCGATGGGGGGCAGGAGGGCGCGGGAGGTCCCCAGCCCTTCACGTTGTAGGCTGACACACGGACGTAGTACAGCCGACCCTGAAACAGAAAACATTATATGTCTCTTTATGTATAAGAGACGTATGTACTGTGTGGCCAAATCTATGTGGACGGCCTCTAACACCCAGGCTCTCCCAGTATCAAAGCAGCACACTCATTTTTAAGGTTTTGGGTTGTCCACATATTTTTGGCCACAAACTGAGCAGGCACCATCTTTGCTTCTGTACCCAGTTATTCTACACACATCTATAGTTTCTACAATCTTGCATTTTCTTATCCAAATGGACGTTCAGGTGAGCAGCTTCCACCAAGACCTCTCCTTCCTTTCTGTGGTGTCTGCCGATTCTATCTTTGTATCTTTTGAAGAATTTCTGTCTTTGCCTTGTGTGTATCTTTGTAGTTATTTTGTAGTTGCCTTTTATCTCCATTTTGCATCATATCTTTTTGCCTCTTTGTAGTGACGTCTCTCTCTGGATTTTTTATTTTGCTCATTTTTGGCCTTTTTGTTGCTCCTCTGCTGTCCTTTTGTCTCTTTGTGTCTGACTTGGTTTCGTCTCTCTGGCGTCTTTCTGAACCTCAGCAGTGACGCTGGAGACGTGGACTTTAGGTCGATTTATCGGTTCGTTTTCTGCCCACGCCGCTGCGGTCAGGCAGCGTTTTCTCCTTCTCTAAATGTTTGCGGGGCTGTTGTGAGGAGCTGAAACGTTGCTTTAAAAGGCTGGTCACTGATGGCGCTTAAACACATCACGGGGGCGTCATCGACATTGTTCGCCGTGACTGAAGCAGCCTGCAGCTCACACGTTCACCTGCACACCAACAGCCAAAAACGCAAAAACACCGGTTGCGTGTCAGTCCGAGGAAACGGTGAGTACGAGAGGAGGCGGAGCAAATCTTTACCGTGGAGAGGCCGCTGATGGTGCACTTCAGAGTCTGCAGATTATCCAACAGCAGCTCTCCAGCCAGCAGCGAGAAGTCCTTCAGGCAGCTCCACTCCACTGCAAACACACACACACACACACACACACATGAGTACTGTACTGCGTCAGCGTGGAATAAATAGACCATCACCATGCCAGAACTGAAGCGCGCTGTCTTCGATCGCCTCCTCCTGACTTTGTCTGTCTGTCAGATGTCTCACACACACACACACACACACACACACAGACTCTGACGCATTCCTATGACCTTCAGGGCTTTTAAAGTCCAACGTCCCTCAGTTGTTTTTCTGCTAGAAGAACATATGTTCTGTGATGGATGAATCCATTGTGTGACGTGTGGCTGACAGCGGACTCAAAACAACTTAGTGCGCTGCCACGCGAAGCAGCTTGCGTGAAAATTTGGACCAAATTTGAGGTTGATCCGGTGAAGCCGGAATTCATCAAAGTGTAAAATATGTCATTTCCTGTTGCCACGAGATGGCGCTATAACTGTAACTGTCATGTAGTGGAGTTTTAACCTGTTTCAACTTCAAGTGATTTATTAAAAGTAGAAATCAACATCTACATTAGCCATTGCCTGATTTCCATCTTCAGTCCCGTAACAGGTTGATGTTAAATTCAAAAATATAAACTGGGGCAAAATAAAAAATGTTACAAAAACAAACCAGAACAAAAAATGGGAGTTAAAGTGCTAACGTGTTAAAGTGCTAATGTGTTATAGTGCTAACGTGCTAAAGTGTTAAAGTGCTAACATGCTGAAGTGCTAACGTGTTAAAGTGCTAACGTGCTAAAGTGTTAAAGTGCAATCATGCTAAAGTGCTAATGTGCTAACATTTCAAAGTGCTAGCGTGTTAAAGTGCTAACGCGTTAAAGTGCTAATGTGCTAACATTCTAAAGTGCTAGCGTTTTAAAGTGCTAAGATGCTAATGTGCTAAAGTGCTGGGGTTATTGCTTTATTCTTTAACATAAGTACTAATTATGTTGCACGTAGCCATGTGAACCGCGAGGGCGAGGCTGTTGGTAACCTTCCTTCTTCATTCTGTTACGATTGTCCTGACCGAATTCTGAAGTCATTTGGATCAAATCTCTCAGAAAACTTTGTTGAAAGTTAAGATGCATAAAATGCTACGGTTCAAAACGTGATTTGGTTGAGAGAATAATGATGAGATAAATTTTAGCAGTGGTGGCAGCAGCCTCCAGAGCAACGCGGGGTTTAACCACGTCCACTGTGGTTTTATTAGTTTAACTTTGAAATGTGGGCGGGGTTTAATATGATGTGTGAGTGTAATATTTACAGTTGCATTCAAACTGCACGTTTAGACTGAGGCAAATGTCCATGTTAGCTAGCTAGCGTTGTAGCCTTTGATAGGCTACTGCACATAATAAGAGTGTCAGTTTGGTGTCGAAGTAATTCTTTGTGGTGTGAACTCTAGTCTGTTAGCTAATGTTAGCACCCCAGCTAGTTGAGCTGATAGCTTATATCAGGCTCTGCGTTAGGCAGTAGAAATGTAAACATGTAAACAGGACCGCTCCCTTCCTGACACTGTGTGTGTGTACCTCTGTATTTGGTCACCACGGTGGAGTTGAGACTGTGCGGCTCCTGGAAGCTGACGGTCAGCGTGGTGCTACTGCTCGCGCTCAGACGTACCATGGTCGGGGCCTCCGGGGCTCCTGTGCAGGGAGTTTACCAGCAGTTTTTGAACAAGTAATAATCATGCTGCTATAAAGGAAATATATGATGGATCTGCTGATTTCCCTTCTTAACGGAGTCGGAGGCTGGTCCCAAATAAAGGCGTGTGTGCGGGGACTCACGTGCGTGCTGGAAACCCGTCCTCATGCGCTTGTACAGCTTGCATCTCCACTCCCAGGCCCGCAGCTGCTTGTCCTTGTGGCACGCCTCCAGAGAGAGGCCGTCCCTCTGC
>KV751350.1:5212429-5222451 GCA_001698575.1 Mola mola | reverse complement strand
ATTAAATGCTAAAAGTGCTGTTCTAGTCATTGACCAGTCAAAGGGCTTTCACGCTTCAGGTTTTGCATTCACACACTGGTGGCGCCGCATCAGGAGCAGTTTGGGGTTCAGCGTCTTGCTCAAGGACACTGTGGTGGGAGGTTGGACCCATCACTCGCTCACGTGATTTATCGCTGACCTGAGACCAGAGGTTGTGCACACAGCTGCAGCTCTGACAGCTAAGCTAGCTGTAGCATGTTGCTAACACCGTCAACATTTTCAACATATACGTGTCACAAAACTTTACACGTGAGGATGATGCAGAAAATGCTAAGTATGCAAAGTATGGCTGACGGGGACATTCTGCGTACTTTTACCTCAGCTACTTCCTGTTTTTAATATTTCTGTACTTTTATTGAAGTTAAATATTAAATATCTTCACCTCATCAGGTCTCGGGTTTTACACAGAACTTATATGTTCCTGACAGGAACAGATGTCATCAGACACACACACACACATGTTGCTGAGGGGCCACACTGACTGATTTACTTGGCACTCGAGGAATGACATCAACAGAGAGCAGCAGGTCCCGGGAGGGAAAACAGCAGCAATGTTTACTCTGTTTGTTTACTAGGATGGGATTGTCCCGCCGCCGCACAATAACTCACAGGGCTGTAATGGCCCCGGCGTCACACGCATGATTGGAACAGTTAAACCATTAGAGGGGTGAGGTAGGAACCACCTGTCTTTGCAACCAGCCACCCACACACACACACACACGATGTACTGTCATCAGGTTTGCCTCAGTGCGGCTTCGCGGGTCTGACACACGGCCAGGAACGACTTGTCCATGTTCTGGATTGTTTTTGTACTCTCGACGTCTCAGGACGCTTCAGAGAGAAAAACAATGACAGCATTTCTCTCCGAGATGTAGTTAAGTTTGTTAAAATCATGTTAAAATCAACCAAAATTTCAATTCGCACTAACTTTAAAAACAGGACGAAGACACTCTGATGCTACATCTAAAATGTTCATGTATTGTATTGTAGCGAGGCCAAGCGTGCTAACCAAGCGTGCTAAGCTGTGGCTTTGTTTTTTGTAATTCCTCATGTTGCCTTAACGATGCAGAAGTGTCACATGACTTCTTGTCGCTCTGCTATCAGTTCACACTTGACGTCACGAGATGAGTGTGGATTTGAGGTTTGAATAGTTTAGAAACATTTTTGAGGACATCGCGTCATTTATTCGGACACTCATTAGAGAGGGGTGAAACACTGCCCCCCGCAGCACGCGGCTGGTCATTACAAGCCTCACTGTACTCACAGTGCGGGCTCTCCTTGCCGCCGGCCTTCAGCAGCAGCTTGGCGATGGGCGTGTTGTTTGTCATGATGGCGATGTCGAGCGGTGTCAGCCCCTGGCTATCAGGCGTGTTCAGGTCCAGCTCCTCGGCCGAGAACTGGTACAGGAGGATCTGCACCGTGTCCAGGTCCTGCTGCTCCACGGCCTCCTGGAGACACTCGCCGCCCTGCATTGTCTGCAGGGGGAGACAGTCACATGACATCAACTCGCTGTGTGCCAGCTCGACTGGATGCTTCAGTCACATTTAGAACCAGAACCACCCGGCGTTCCGCTTCCTGAGATCGCTGAAACCGACTGTATAATAAAGATGGCTGACAGGAGAGCTCCCCAAAAGTGAAGCCAGAACATCTGGACGGCCCCCTGGTGGCTGGCTGCAGTATAGCCATGAGCCCCTCCCCCTCCACATTAGCGAATGGGCTGAACTAAACTCTCAAAGTATTGAAAGAAATAAAAATGTTTCTGTCATTTTAGGTTGTTCTTATCACGCTGATGTTTGTTCCGACTTTGTTTTCTGATCAGTTTTAAACGTTTATTGATGAATAAGAGTGGAAAATCATGACTGACAGCTGTCAGGTGGGACACTGTGGCTCCACCCCCGATCACTACTCGCAGTGACATCACCAGCACGCGATGGCAGTGCTTGTATCAGGATATTTTATCATAATGTTTTACAGAAACGTCGTTGTTAAATAAAGGAGCTTTTCTTTCTGTCTGCAAACGTATTTCCTCCTCCATGCGATTCCTCCTGTCACGTCTGCTGGTGTGACTGGTCTGTAAATGTCAGCAGGCTGTCATCACACACACACACACTGCGACCTGTAACACCCATCAGTCACACATGACGAGTCTCGGGGACTAAATGTTTGAGCCGACAGTCGGCGATGAAGACACTCCAAAGACCTCCTCAGTGATGTGTGTGTGTGTAGACACACAGAGAAGCACTGAGGATGATGTAACCATGGCGATGTGAAGCAGCTGGAGGCTCTGAACATGTTAACAGAATTAGTGAAGAAACACTTAACGTGATCTTTACTGATCCTTCTGATGGAGACACACACGGCTCGGCAGGGCTTCCCCTCACACACACACGCACACACACACCTCTTCTGAACGGTCCACACATGCTGCACATGAGAGTGTGTGTGTGTGATTCACAGCTGATTCTTTCTGCATGGAGTTCATAACAGATACTTGAACACTTTGACTCGTTTGTGTAGATGGTGAGATTTTAGGTCAATGTGAGGACTTTTACTGTTCACATTGACACAGGAAGACTAAGACTCCTCCTCTTCCTCTGCAACACTCACCGAGGCTTTGCGGAGGCGGTCCGTCTTGCCGAAGAAGTAGGCGTCCTCGAAGGAGGAGGCGCTCCCTCGCAGCTTCTCCGACAGGTTCCGGTAGAGGCGCTTGGCGGCGCTGGGGGATGCCGGCCCGCCGGGGCACTTCCTGGTCTGGGACAGGTGCAGGTTCTGCATCTGCTGGGTCATGAGGCGCGGGAGGCGTCTGCGGAGAGGGACCAGAGGCGAGACGGAGGACGGAAGTGTCGGGTCAGAACACGAACACACGCAGTCAACCACTCGACGGAGGACCGACTGTGCCAAAATAAACCAATTACATTAATCATCAACTGCAAAAGTATCATATTAAAGGTACCAAAAAGTACTAAAAAGAATGTTAGAAAACATAACATGGCACAATTTAAGATGCGCTATGAAACAACGCAACAAAGTCACATGACAACAAAGTGATGATGCAGAGGACAAAATCTGCAGCTGAGATCGAACTCTTTTTAAATTGGACATCAGTTTATAGAGGAAGCAGGCAGAAGATGGTTTTAGTTTCTGATTTTCAACAACTTGGTGAGGAACACAGCGGCACAACGTGGCAGAACTATTTTTGTACAGGATTAAAGTGACCTCGGACTCTGAGGTGAAACAGAACTTCTCCTCACGGTCAAACAGGGCAAACTCATCACCATGGGAACCGAGACAACGGAGGTGGGAGCTGCATGCCCGTGATACATGTTGCCAATTAGCCACCAAGCTAATGTCTTCCCTCGTCCCACCAGCCGTCCCAACACTTTACTGCCAGAATCGTGGATAAAAACCAGGTTTTATCTGCAATACTGTCCTCTGGTGGTTAACGAAATTGTCATTAAAGACTCATCGATTATGGAACTGTAGAGAAAAGACTTACAACATTCCACACAGGTGACGATTCTGTGGAGGGATAGGCGCCACACAGTCAGCGTAATCCAGCGTGTGTGTGTTAGGGGGTCTTTAAACACAACTGGGTCCACCATTTAGATTGATCCAAATATTGATCGCTCACCATGAGGTTATAAACCCCCACAAGTTCACCGAGGAGAGACACTTAATTAAAAACAACAGAGGCTTTTCGATGCTTTTATTATTGAACAATTCAGCCTCTGTGTGCGTTCGATGTAGAAGGAAAAACAAATAAATTGATCTTTCATTTTCTTTTCGCCGGAGAATTTTGACGGGTGATTTTCTGATGAAATCAAAATAGTTAAACCTGTTCGCTGACCGCTGAACCACGTCCGGCTACACCTACAGTCTGTAAAATATTCCCAGAATTCTAGTTTACCCGTTGAAAACATGAAGAATCTACCTGCTGACATGCTAACGTGGAGCTCATAACCCGGCTCAACACGCCGTTTTCTCTCCCCGCTGACGTACGACTCTACCCGGCCGTCCTCGCCTCGTACTGTGTCTCCTGATGCCAAACTGGCCCCTGCTCTAAGAGGCTGTGTCTGCGCCCAGTTTGGTTTCCAGCAGTTTTCAGTGATACCCGGTCGAGATCCGGGCAGCTTTCAATCACCTGTAGGGCCATTAGCTCCCCCAATCGCTCCACTGTTGGACAGATCACGATGAAACGTTTATGTCCCCATTTCCCTCTTTTCGAGCCGGACTCTGAGAGCTGCACATGCTGAGTCATGCTCGACACTCGTTAGATGACGTGAAGCGGTTTGAGAGCGAGAAGGAGAAGATCAACACGTCAGTGAGGAAAAACCACTGCAGCACTACAATACCCATGAGCCTCAGCTGCTGTTGCTAAGAAGCCAGCCATTTGTGTGTGTGTGTGTGTGTGTGTGTGTGTGTGTGTGTGTCCCCACCTGTCCAGGCTGACGGAGGATCGGTGGAGTCCCGGGTGAAGAAGGGGGTTCAGGTCTCTGATCAGAGCATCTCCTACCGGCCTCTGGTTCCACCTCTGAGCCAATCGACTTATCTTACTGTCCGACCTGACACACACACATTTAATTCGCAATCTAATCGGAGACACTCAGCAGGTGTTGGCAGGTGAAATCACAGAGCAGACGATGTTCAGTAAGTTCTCACGGCTTCTTCCAAACACGCACGCATGCAGAAAGCCGCCGCCTGGAACCAGAACTCGTGGAAACTCTTGGCAGCACCATCGCTCTAACTGACACCTCGCAGTGCTGCGCTATGACGTACAAACTGATGTTTTCATCGTCCTCGAGCTGAAACATCTCCGTTCTTTTCGAGAAGAGCGAACTGCCGTCCGACTGCGGCAAAATTCAACAAAGAGAAGTGTCTCGGACCCGCAGCGCTGCACCAGAACGTGCACAGAGAGCCAGACCACCTGCCGGGACACCTGTGGGATCAGAACCGGGGCGGGAAACTTGTCAGAACAACTTCAGCATCCCTCACTGAGTCCGATACTCACGGCGAGGACGGACGCGGGAGGACGCCTCCCTGGCTGTGTGACGCTCCGCGGACCTCTGGATCATTTCCAGAGGGGAGCTGAGACTCCGCAGCCCAAGACGTGTGTCAGCGCTCCCTACTGCGGAGCCTCGGCTCGGGCTGACTGTACCCGACACCTGTTCACCGGGGAACGATCGCGAGGCATCGGCAGCACACACACAGAGCGGAGAGAGGGAGAGAGCAATAATGGGTGAGGAGAGCGGGGCTGGAAGTGTGTGCGTGAAGCCCTGCACACACACACACACACACACACACACACACACAAACCCCGATGGAGGAGGGGCAGCAGCTTTCAAAGGGCTGAGAACAAAAAGCGTGAGAGGGGAGGTGACAGTGTGAGGAGGTGCAGCTCAGACTCAAGCAGTAATTAAGTGGTAACAGTGATAATAAAAAAGCTGAGGATGCTGCAGCGAGCACCAGCTGTTTGTAGCGATACCACTTCCTGCCGGAGTTGATATTTCTCTTACTTTGGCGGCGCTGAGGCGGTGTGATACCGAGCCACAGACTACAACGGACTGCTGCGCCGACTGCTACCACTAGGTGTCACATGTGATGTGAATCCATGAACCGAACCAACAGCTGAACTTTTCTTCTAATTGTAAACATGAAAACCAGTAATAAAATCAGATTTGAGCAGAGACGGCAGCTAGTTTCACAATAGAAGCAGACTTTTAATTTGAACGGATACAGGAAGTGATTTGTATTTAAAGCGTATTGCGGTAACTTTAACAAGGGGTAAACTGAGCGGATCAAAAAAATCTGTGTTACTTTGGGTTTTTGTTTTTACAACTGTTCCTCACTACTTTTTAAAAAGTATTAAAATAAATAACAGCACAGATGATAAATGTATGATAAATGTATAAAGTGCACAGATTCCATACACATGACCAGGTTTCACACCATTTGAGTCCTGGACTCTGATTGGCTGCAGGATTTGAAACAATGTGCTGACTGCGGATTTAAAAGCGCACGTGATGGACTTCTCGGAGGGCCTCACGCCATCACAAGCTCGTCAGAGAGACAGAAACAGACGGAGGAACGCTGAAGGATGACTGAGATGTTCGGGCGGTCACAGTGGATCCTCAGCTGTGTTCCAGCTGCCCCACGGCTCTGGAAGACTACCAGCCTCACACACACACACGGTCTGAAAAAAGCTGCCTGTTCTCCAGGTTTTCCTCTAATTTGATTAATAAACACATTTGTGAAAGGTTCCATACAATCCAAGAGGTTTGACTCGGCAGCGAAAGCGAAGCCGCCTGCCAGCTGAGTGTCACCGCGGGTGGCTAATCACTGTTATTTGTGCTGCCGCTGGCGAGCAGCTGCAGTTGAGAAGATCAGAAGCCACCGCAAGATCTCAGCCGGCGGAGCTGACGATGGAGGAGTGAGCCTTCGCGCCTCCATCTCATGTCTGATGAGAGCTGCACATCCTCAGTGCGGTTCAAGCACTGGTGAGAAAAGGTAGCAGGCTGGTGTTGGAGGAAATGAGAGAAACTTATATAAATTATATTTAGCATTAATTACTTGATAATCTCAGATAAATGACTCCAGAATGTAGCGTTACGATGAAACCATGAAGTTTATCTGATATGTTGGGATGTACAGCTCAGAGTTAAACACAGGTTCCGTTCAGGTCAGGCAGCAGCTCAACGGCCTCGGCCATGTTGGTAAATTTTATCAGTCACAAATTAAACACAGGCGTCACTCTGGCTGCTGTGAGCTACAGTTACTACCTGTTTCCTACGACTGAGATGACTTCCTCTAAAGCTGAGCGTACTTCCTGCGGTCAGCTAGGTCAGCGTTAGCTAGCTGAACTCGTCCACGAGCAGACGCACATTTCTATGTGGCAGAGATGAGCTCCCAGGGAATCTACAGGAATCAATACTTGTCCAACAATACAGCGGCAACAATCAATCAATTAGGCAGCTGAAAGGAACATTTAACAATAGCTATTTTGATAATCGAATAATCTTTGTTGCTTTTCAAAAGTCATATTTTGCTACTTTTCTTTTTCTTTGGCTTTTTAACTGTTGGTTGGAGTGAAGATGCAATTTGAGGACATAACTTTGGGATTTGAAAAGATGCAATGAGCACTTTCACTGCAGATGAATCGACTCATCGTGAAGGTAATGAGCCGACTATGACAGCTCTATGACACAGCTGTCAGGGGAAACAGAAATCACAGTGGGCGGAGTTAACGTGTTGTAGCTCTGGAAGACGGCCACACATCGCTCAACAGAAGACAGCTCCGCCATGAGGGTGCTGACAGCGACACTGCGGATCACGTGGAGGGACCGGCTCAGCATTTCTGGGTGGCAGATGTGATGTTTTGTCACCTTGAGCTCCACAGGTGAAGTGACCCTTCAACAAGTTATTATGTAAAGGAGCAGAAGCTGCAGGTGAGAGGAACAGCGGGAACACACAGCCTCAGTGACACACACTGCCAACAACTGTGCAACAAAAAAGAGCGCTGCGGCTGCTGCTCATTGGCTCACAGCTGCCTGTTGCCATGGTTCCCACTGAAGAGCAACAGGTGAAGAAGAACCGGGGGGGTTTCAGCGCACTCCTTCAGTGTGTTTGTGAAAACAACCTGAAGATGATGTGCTGTTGTCATGGTTACACGTGTTTAACAACATGGTGCTGCAGACAGCATCACTGAAACGTCCTGTCAATGAGCCATCACTCAACCAAGCTCCTGACACAGCTCCGCCCACTCCGTCACGCTATGATGTCAGATGTTGTCACTGATCTCTTTCCACAATAATGCAATTTACATTCATGCTAAGCTAAGCTATGCTAAGCTAGTGAGCTGCACACACACGTGAGCAGAATCTAAATTTTACTACTTTACTACAGCCATTAAAACTCTAAACACAAAACTCCTAACATAAAAATGCATATTTAGATTTTTAAATGAAAACAATCTCTTCATGGTCTTAATATCTCTTGGATGTAATTCGATACCTTTGGCTTATCTATGAATGGTCTCCTTTAGCCCCGCCCAATCTCCGCCCCTCACCTGACTTTTAAACTAGTCTACTATACGCTGCACACTCCTACTTTGGAGTAATTCAGCCACCAGGGACGGATTCCCAGGAGGAAGAGGAGGAGCTACTGGTACCAGATCGCCTCCAAGCTGATGCATCACAATGGGAACCTTACTTTGTACAATGTTAAGCCCTGCCCCCAGGCTGCGATTGGCTGAGAGACATCAGAAATCCTGATGCTTATTTCAGTCACGATGTGTGTCGTCAGACATAAGAACACCACACGGACACGTTAACGAGGTCAAACGCAGAGCACAGAGCAGAGGCGGGGCTTAAACAGTTCAGAGGCGAAAACAAGTCCGTAAGTATTGGGACAGTGACACAGTTTTCCATCCTATTGAAACCGAGGGAGGAAGAGACGAGTGAGACACTGAGAACGATCGCTGACAGTGTGTCACTGACACACACACTCTGCGCTCGTCATGACTCATCAACATCCACATGTGAAGTCACGACTCAGCAGTGGAGCACTTCACCAGGCAGGGAGAGTTGAGGAGTGTGTGGGAGTTTTCAGCAGGCCCTCGGAGAGTGTGCGAGGGTGAAGATATGACTCGTATCAATCACAGAAATGTCGCCTCAGCGCAAACAGACACAACATGGCCACTCCCCGTAGAACCATAGCGGCTCTGGCTCTCCAGCCGCCATGGCGCCGTCAGCAGGACGGATTAGCTCACAAACGACAGATTCTGTCTGTTAATGCTGGGCAGCAAGGATTAGGATGGAGTGGCGGAGGAAGGCGACTGACGCACTGACGAGGATCAAGCGTTACTTCCTGTTTCTGAGCGGTTTAGTGGGACCAACATATTTCACATTTTGAAGCCTCAGATTGGCTTTATGGGCACAACCATGTTGGTTAGTTTCAGAAGAGGATCGAGGGGCGGACCTGAGAAACCGTGGACATGCACGCCCACCGTGACCACCTGACCCGACTGTCGACCTCTGGCTGCATATCAAACTGTCCCTCATCAGTGAGGCCCCGCCCACAGAAACATGAAATATTAAGATCGCTTTAAGGATCTGCTGAAGATTCATTGGCAGGTGGTCAACTGAGAAAACTTCAGACATTGTTTACTGGAATAAAACTGATAAAAATGATATGAAAACAAAGTAAATAGGTTTGTCTGATATTGTTCATGTTGATGCGCTAAAAGCGTCCTTTGCTCCAGCGTTTGGTGACGAACCAGCTGACAGTCTGATGATGTGTGCAGCAGTTCTAAGGCAGAGACATTTTAATTCCTTGAGGACATGAGAAGAACTCATAGATGTCATCAGCTCTTTAAAAGCTGAATTTTAGTTTTTCATGAGCAGATTCTGTTTCACCAAAAATAATCTTCTCTGGCGTCTCTGACTCAGTCAGTGTGAATGAGTGAAAAACATGTGTGAGAGCAGCTGAGATATCCTGCCAACACGACGCATCACTCCTCCGTGAAAATGCTGAATATGACTGCCAGTAACAACATGGAAGGAAGGAGTGGAGACGATGTGGAGCAAACAGGAGCAGAGCTGAGGGATGGAGGGATGGGCTGAAAAACAGACGAACGATGGAAAGACAGATCAACAGATGGAAAGACAGGTGAACGGATGGATGGACAGGTGAACGGAAGGAAAGACAGGTGAACGGATGGATGGACAGGTGAACGGATGGAAAGACAGGTGAACGGATGGAAAGACAGATGAACGGATGGAAAGACAGGTGAACGGATGGAAAGACAGATGAACGGATGGAAAGACAGGTGAACGGATGGAAAGACAGGTGAACGGATGGAAAGACAGGTGAACGGATGGAAAGACAGGTGAACGGATGGAAAGACAGGTGAACGGATGGACGGATAGATGAACGGATGGATGGACGGATGGACGGACAGATGAACGGATGGACGGACAGATGAACGG
>KV751350.1:5174686-5188873 GCA_001698575.1 Mola mola | reverse complement strand
AGTGGCGCATTAAACAAATTGTAATAGTTTTTAATCTGTTGGCGCAGTGCGCCAAGTTTCAAGTCTAAAGTCTGAGTGAAGTCATGAGTCACTGATGTCAAACTGTTCCAGCTTCCAGCTTCAAGTCTCTGAAGTCATTAAATTTACGACTGGAGTCATAAATCCCTGATGCATGCTAACACTTTAGCTTTAGCTGGATGAGATGAAAGACCAGTTCTCCGGCCGGTTTCCCTGTGTTTCATCGGCTGGGGCGAGTGGCGAGAGAGAGAGAGCACTCCGATTGGCTGTACAGGTCAGTAAATGAATGCACAGGAATCTGTAATATTCATAAACACAAATATACGTGTACACAACTATAAACATACTGCATCGGAGGGACAGAGGAAAAATCCGATTGGACGTTTTCTACTCGGCCAGTGAACGCCCCACAGCTGCTGGTGTGACTCCACATTTTTATTTAAAGCTTGTGTTTCTCGGTTTGTGGGCCACATGAAGCAACAAAACTGCAAAGTCAACTTTTCCACAATGGCGGGAGCCAAAGAAAACGGGCGGCGATTCGGACGGCGGAGCCCAGCGCACCTGTACGGACAGGAAGGGGCAGAGGAAGAGCAGAACCACGGCCCGGCGTGCACAGTCTGAAACCATCTGCTGCGAGGAGGAAGCCAGGGAGCGCAGCTCTAGAGAGCCCCGTCCAAAGAAAACAGCTCACATCATCCACAACCCAGAAATGGGTCCTGGAAGGAAGTGATTTAGTGGCAGGAAGGAAAATCGATCTTCTTGTCATCTGAAAGCCCTTCAGGGAGGTGAAGAAGTGAGGAGGAGATGTGAGGAAACGGTTGGCCCAGTCCAGTCTCAGGACCCGCTGTGCTTGCCCCCCATTGTGGATCAAAGGACTCAGAGGGGTCCTGCTGGCCCTCGATGACCTTCCCAGGACCATCTGCAGCGTCTGCTCGGTGTTTGGGAATCAGGCCAGATGTTCTCAGCTGGAACTCTCAGTCACGTAAATCTGACGTTTCCACCCTTATTCATGGATCTGGTCCCGTCACGGACCGGGTCCAGGACTTCAGGCGGTGGCAACATGAAACCCGATCTGATCAATATATTAATTGAACAGGACGACTCTTTGTGACGTGAAATGTGAACGTGCAAACGATCAGGGAGCTTTTCAGCCTCTTTTAGGCGATTGTTTTGTTCGGTAGGGGACGTTTGCTGACTGGCTCAGTGAGCTGCAAATAAGCTTTCATTTATACACAACACATGAAATTATGTCCAAAACAACAACCAGCAAATGTTTACGGAAGGTAGAGCCACAACACCTGATTGCATTATGGCTCATAAACCCCTCCCCCTCCATATTAGCAGATGGGCAAAAACTCAACATCAAGTTAGTTTTTTCCAAAGATGTTTCTGTTACTTTACGTAATTCTTTTCATATTGACGTTTGTTCCAGTGTTCTTTATCGTCACTTTGGCTTTAATTAGTCATGTTGTAAATGTTATGAAAATGCCATGATTGACAGCTCTCAGGTGGGTGTGTGGGCTCTAAATGGCACCAAAACAAGATGGCAGCACTCGTATCAGGATATTTAGTCCCTTTGTTAGGTTCCGAGTTTTCTTCCTCTCTGCCCTGGTTGGGATGCTGTTGGCTTAGTATCTCCACCTACTGGCGACCAGTGGAACAGCATGAAGCCACTGAGGATGCAGATCTGCTCAGGAAAGCAGGACTCCACAGTACTCGTAGTCGTCACAAACAACTTTGTTATTTTTATTGTTAGTTTTTATTTCCTCCTCTGACTGTGCGACAGTTTCGGGGGGGGCCTGCAGTCACCGTGGCAACACTTCTGTCGATGGTCTGAACAGTTTTTTCTCCGGGACGAACTTTCGAGTGAAGTGAGTGAAACGGCTCTGACATCAGAGAACCTCCTGCTCACAGAAGCAGAACCTGCCGAATCAGCGGTCTGACCTCACAAAGCCTTTCCGCGGGGATGAAATGATTCAACACCTGTGGTCACCATGGTAACAGCAGAAGTCGTTAATAATGTCGAAAAATGCCCAGAGTTGGATGCAAGCTTCCCTCCGTGACCTGCCAGGCCCTTCTGTGAGAACCATCTGTTTGCTCTCCTCAGACCACCGCGGACGTGAGGAGAGTTTGGAGGCTTCAGGGGACGACAGGGATCAGGAGGATAAATAAACTTCAGCTGCATCTCTCGGCTGATTCCTCCCAGATGTTAGAGTCTGGGATCGGGCTCCGCTTCACACGCGATGGAATGTGATAAATTCTGAGATTTATTCAGTGCCGGGACTAAAAGCTGCAGCTCACGAGCTATGCTAGCTTTTAAAGGAACAGTTTGTCCATAAATGAACATTCAGTCCCTGTCTCCTGCCCACCCCGATGGGAGGAGGAACATTTGTGGAGCCTAACGTCAAAACAACTTTGCAGCGTTCTGCTGCGTCCTGCGTTCTTACAGCTGTGCTGCTAGTTGGTTATGATTTATCATGATTTATTATTGATTTTCTGACAGGGACTCCTCAGTGTCCGCAGGTGATCACACAGAAAAGTGACACACGGTGTTCCCCAAAGCTCCATTCAGGGGCCTCTTCGGTTCAACATCTACATGCAGTTATGATGAAAGTATGAGTCATAACGTGAGGTCACCTTCACCATGTGACCTTCGTTGTCCTATAAGTCACATGACTTATAGTTGCAGTTCGATCATGTTTGGGCGTTAAAACTAGCTGGTTAGGTTTAGGAACAAAGGTCCTGGTTTGGATTGGAATAAATTTACTGACGTGGTTTTACAACGAGACAAGAACCTCGTCCGAGTGCGAGTCTCTCGTTGTTTCTGCGTCACCTGACATTTCTTCCTCGATGACATCATTCCTCACATGTGAGCTGTGAGCCGATTTCAGCCCTAAATTCTCCCTCCTTGTCACAGGTTGAGCTTTTCCTGAGCGAAACTGCTGACTGCAGCAGGAGAATTTCATTGTTTAACACGTTTTCATCTGTTTATGACGATCGAGAGCTTAAACTGACACGTGAGGACCAAACTGATGGAAAGTTCTGTGCAGAAGTCAGCAGATTGAAGAGAGGAAAGAGTTAAAACTTGTTGCAGGAGGAGGTATGGAGGGGGAAGGGCAGTCTCCCCTGGTTTTTTCTATTGATAGCTGTATTCCCCCTTTTATTCCTGCGGTGGGGACGATGCAGCGTCGGCGGCGAGGACAATGAAGTGCTGCAGCGGTAAGTGCTGGTTCTCCTGGTTTAGGGGGACGCAGGTGTTGAACTGCATCTTTAAAAAATCAGTAATCTGACTCGCCTGCTCTCGCTTTACGGGCCGATAAAGTTTTCACAGTAATGGAGGGAGAGTAATGTGGAAAACATTCAAACAACATCGGAGCAACGTTCCGATGCAACGCCAAAAACACAAACGCAGTTCTGCAAACTGCTTTTTCTTCTTCACAGACTCACCAAGGAACAACGTGTGAAACAAGTGCTGAGTCATCTAAAACAATCTTCATAAACCATTGTTTTCTTGACCTGCTAAGATTATAGGATGGAAATTCTCTCTTTGTTTTGCATCTTTCAGTCGTTAATATTTTCTGCAGACTGAAGAATATGAGCAACTTGTGGGTCTTTAAATCATTACTCTGACACTCACAATCTTCTCATCTGCTCTCCATTCCAGCAGACAAAAAGAAATGAATGTGAATGTGAAGATTACGTGTTATTTTACTCATATTAATGTTATAATTATCTTTATTCAATTACAGTGAATTTGCTTTTTTTTTTTTTTTTTTTTTTACGTCAGAACAGTCATTTTTCTTTGTTAGCACTCATATTTATTTATCATTATCGGCCATGTTTATCGTCTTGACTTTGGGATGTTAAAATGGATTCGTTTTACCCTTTAAAATGACTCACGTTCCACTTCCAAACCTCAAAGACTTTCAGGTTTAACTTTTTCTATTCTCTCATTTCACTTTTTTCCAGCTTTGCTCCCAAAAAAGTGATTATTTAGAATAATTAAAAAAAAAAAAAAAAAAAAAGATTTTCAATCATCCGGTGATGAAAAGATAAAAACTGAGAGATGAATCGGTTAAATCTTGACAAACCTCTGATTTCAGCTCGCTGTCCTGTGATTGGCTGATCATCAGCGCCCACATGGTCCTCTTCCTCACCAGTAAGGCCACAATGCCGGACGACCTTTACAGGATCCCGCGGGGCGCCACGAGGATGCCGGCGTCCGTGTCCGCTGAAAAGCCCAGGAAGGACCCGGGCGTCGTCGTGACAATGCGCATCCCACATATGAATGACGTCCAGCTGACGGCGGCCACCGGCGGCACCGAGATGTCCTGTTACCGCTGCACGGTGCCGTTCGGCGTAGTGGTCCTCATCACTGGCGTGGTGGTCACGGCGGTGGCCTACGCCTTTAACTCCCACGGGTCCACGATCTCGGTGCTGGGCCTGGTGCTGCTGTCGGCCGGACTGGGCCTGCTGGGCGCCAGCGCCGTCTGCTGGAGGGTCCGACTGAGGAAGAAGAAGACCAAACGGAGGGAGAGCCAGACCGCCCTCATGGCGAGCCAGGGGTACTGCGAGGCCTGATTGAACCTGAACGCAGCAGCGGTTGGACCACTTCCATCCTGGAGCTGCCGGACAGAAGAGAGAACCGATCAGTTAGCCATCAACAGTCTGATTGATTCATTGATTGATTAATCATTCAGGTGACCCATCAAGTCAAACGTTCATGTGGATCCAGCTTGTCAAACTGTTTTGTTTTGGACTCTTGGTTGGACAGAATGGATGAAATCCCATCCAGCTGCATCATGTGACGAACTGGGACGACAAGTCAACTGTTTGAGCTGGAAAGTCACGTGAGCTCCGATTGACGGTTTAAGCTCATTGCTTGTTTAGCTATTTGTGCAATCACGTTTGGGTTGAAATACCTTCAGCGACGTCGGGTGACGTGAAGGTGACTCATGGATGGACAGAAAACCTGCCCAAATATCTGGATGTGAGTGCTGCCATCTCCTCTGGAGTCAGAATGTGTGCAGCAGTGATTGGGGGTGGAGCCGTACAATTAAATTCCCGCCCAATGTCAATCTTTACGAATTACAACCAAATGGATGAGAAAAGTGCACACTTGAACAAACATCAGCTTGGTAACAACTACGCAAAATGACAGAGACTTCTTTGGGATACATTTATTTGACTTTTGAGTTTTTATTTCTGCCCATCTGCTAACACGGAGGGGGAGGGGCTTATACTGCAGCCAGCCACCAGGGAGCTGTCCAGATGCTTTGGCTTAAGTTTTAGGAAGCTGTCATGTGGGCCATCTTTACGTTACAGTCGGTGGTTGTGATGTGGTGAAAGTGGAGTCAGATTCAACGTCCTCTCAGGTGTGTCGGTCTAACAGGACTATGGGGACGCCAACCTGACACCAACCTGCACTGTGGGGACGCGTCTCTGCTCTGGGCCTAAAACAGCTTCACTGTTCACACTTCGCATTTGTTTTGACTTCAGTTTTTGGGACCTGCCATGTCGGCCATGTTTTGTGGACTTTTTACTGCGTCATCTGACGTTTGTGAAATTACAAATGTATAATCAGTCGCCGACTGATGAAACTGGCAGGGAGGAAATGCTGAAACGGACACTAAACTGAGGCCATTTTGAGGACAGGCTTTGGGAATCAGTATCCAACATTTGTTGTCACCAGGCTCCTGCAGGAAACATCTGTATACTCATGTAAATAAGAGATTCCAGATTTTAAACATGTGTACTTAATCATTTCCAAGTAAAACACCATAAAGTGAGTTTTCAGCCTCCAAACTATCTGTGATGTACGTAACCTGTAACTAAGTTCTGCTAATAAGCTAAGACTTTTAACACGGTACTTTTTATTACTGATGTTCTTTTTCTGCTTGTTTCTCTGGGATTCAGTCACACAGGTGAAAATATCACATTAAAATGTTTGTTTGACTTGAAAGATCCAGGATTTCTTGATTTCTTGTGGTTATGAAATAATACTTTGAGGTCAATACTGAAAATTAAAGAGACAGTTCACCTCGAAAGCTTCCCAAAATCTAGATCGTTTTGAGTTGCCCAAAACAGTGAAACTAAACAACTCGACTCCAGCGCCTTCTTGTGGCGCCATGTTTCTTGGGATAATCCACGGAGCTCGCTGTGAGCGGGAGGAAGCATCTACTCATGGACGAGAGGTCAGGATGTGAACATAGTTGGCGTCCTCCTCGTCCATGAGTAGAAGAGACCGACAACCAGGTGGTAAGAAAGCTCACGTAGTTGCCGTAAATGTTGGGACACGGTGGTTTAGGGAAAATAGATTGAGAATGGTAAAGAATCATGAAGAAAAATTTTTTAAATTGAGGTGAACTGTCCCTTTAGAGGAACCCTTTCATTCTAAGCTGTATTTCCTGAACTTTTGGTCTCTAAAATGTCATAAAATACATCTTTGTTTCCAAATGACTCAAGTATGGAGTTTGATGGCCTTTTTCCTTATCGTTTGATCTTAATTAATTGATTAATCAAAAATCTTAAATCCTTAAAAATTTATAGAAAATGTGCACCAGAATTAATTGACAGTTTGAAAGTTTTATATATACACCAATCGGGCATAACATTACGACCATCCGTCTAATATTGTGTCGGTTCCCTTTTGCTGCCGTAACAGCCCTGACCTGTCAAGAGATGGACTCCATTGGACCCCTGAAGCTGTGCTGTGGATTCTGGCAGCAAGACGTCAGCAGCAGATTCTTTAAGTCCTGTTAGTTGTGAGGTGGGGCCTCCTTGTCAAAATCGCTCGAATCCTTACACTTGCCCAATTTTCCTGCTTCTAACACATCAACTTTGAGGAGGACAAGATGTTCACTTGCTGCCTCATATATCCCACCAACAGGTGCCATTATGAAGAGATCATCAGCGTTATTCACTTCGTTACTGTGGGAGTCAGTGCTGTGACCCCGCCCACTCGTAAGCAGAGCTCAGCTGTCAATCATGACGTTTCAACTCCCTCTCATATTTCACCAATAACTAATTAAAACTAAACTCATGAAAAAATGAACACTTGAACATTCATCAGCTGATAACAAGTTCGCAAAATGACCCCATCTGCTGACAGGGGGGTGGCTTATGAGCTGTCCGTCAGTCATCCAACAGGGGGCGTCCAGATCGAAGGTTTCCTGTCAGCCATCTTTAAACGCAGTATTTGTTTGTGTCGACACACAACAGCCGGAACCAACCGGCTCTGGGTGACGGCGTTCCTCTGGGGGTTCTGCGGGTCTGGGTGTCCTCTGCTCTGTTATTCTAACCCCGCCCCTCGCCATCTGCTGTCGAGGACAGTAGTTCCGTGTCCCCGCTTTGAAAGCTATTTCCTGATTCTGTTGTTCTACAGCATTTCTGGCCGCACTGGACATCCTCTGCTGCCTTTTTGTGTGTTTTATGTGGAGCGGAGGAGGTTCAGAGGTCAGGACCGTTTCTGAAGCGTGCACAACCGGATCGTCGTGTCCGTGTGAGGGAACGCCGAGATGCCAAGACGCGGCAGCTTTACTGAGCTGCGGCTTCCTGTGGCATCATAATAGTGTTTTATTCTGGAGAGAATTAGTTGTCAGAATAAAGCAGGGAGACATTTTGTCTCAGGTGGAACAGTGAGATTTCTGGACTTGAAAAGAGGCGTCGATGGACGTCCTCTCAAAGCTCTCGGAACCGAACCGATTCTGAGCCACGGTCACTTTTTCCCTCTCGACATCTTTTAAGTGTCACTTTTACAAAGACCAGGAACTGTGAACGTATTCGCAACCTTCCAAAGAAAGAAAAAAGATTAATTCATTTGCTGAAGAAAAGACGAGAACTCACTTTGTCTTCCGCCTCAGTTTGTTAAAAATATCTTGAGCCGAGAATCGTGAATCGTATCGTTCCATCCCTACATTTTTAAGAGTTCGTGGTCAGTGGTGGATGAAGCTCTGCCTGTCAGCCTGAGATCTGGGCACAAAAATCCCCTCCGTCACTATCGCGCTAATCTTAAATTTCATGTTTCTGTGACCTGTTATGCTTTTAATCTAATTTGCTGTGCGATTCACAACGACGGTGTTGTGACGTAACGAACGTTAATACGTGAAAATCCGACAGGTGTCGCTCCTCCATTTTGCCCGTGTGATGTTGTCATGGCGTAGATCAAAATGGGGGCTTAAGTTATTAAAAGTGAGCAGCTTTGATCATTGGCTGCTGACGGTGAAGGTTGGAGGATTAATTTAAAGCTTCACATCCAGCCGGACCTCTCGCTCTCTCTCTCTCTCTCTCTCTCTCTCTCTCTGATCCCCTCCTGTCATCCCTCTCTCGCCGCCCTCTGTCTTTTCCCTCTCTGCAGCCAGCTGTCCATCCCTCGTCCACCATCAGTCGGGCACTTTTTGTTCTCGTCTCTCTGCGCCCGCCGGTCCGGCCAGATATGAAGCGGCGCCATGGGCTTCATGGAATTCTATCTGGAGATTGACCCCGTCACCCTCAACCTCATCATCCTGGTGGCCAGCTACGTCATCCTGCTCCTGGTCTTCCTCATCTCCTGCATCCTGTACGACTGCCGGGGCAAAGACCCCACCAAGGAGTACGCCCCCGACAACGCCCCGCCGCCGCCCGGCCAGTCGCCCATACGCCTGGTGGTCATGCACAACTCGCCCGCCTCCTCCCGCTACGAGCCCAACAAGACGGCGGGCCACGGCGAGCCGCCCACGCCGGACCTGAGCCGGGACAGAGGAGAGAGGGAGAAGAGGAGCACTCTGGTCTGAGGAGGAGGAGGAGGAGGAGGGATTCCTTTTAACGTCCCCAGGTGGCGCTGATGAGCTGGAGGTGAGTGTACAAAACTCGGAGTGTGTAGATTTTGGATTCCATAATGAGGTAACAGATCCTGTGTGTGTGTGTGTGTGTGTGTGTGTGTGTAAGTGTGTAAGTGTGTCTGTGTGTGTGTAAGTGTGTCTGTCTAAGTGTGTGTGTGTGTGTGTGTAAGTGTGTCTGTCTAAGTGTGTGTGTGTGTATGTGTGTGTGTGTGTGTGTGTGTGTGTGTGTGTGTGTGTGTGTGTGTGTGTGTGTGTGTGTGTGTGTGCGGGGGAGGGGTGTCGGCCGGGTGACTGAAGAACACGTATGAACAGAAGGACGTATGTCAGCACGCGTCCTGTATGTTCCAGCTATAATCCATCGTGCGTTACTACGGCTGATATGGGTCACAGATCGAGGTCGTTGCCGTTGATTGGTCCCGTTCAGCGGTAATCAGATTAACAGCGAATCAAAAAGCTGAGTAGTTTGTTTCAAGCGCTCGGAGCAGTGACACTGAAACCGCCCGCAGAACTTCCTGTTTGCAGCGAATCAGTCACGTGATCGTCGTCAGTCCCCTCCCCTGCACAGACGCTCACCGGGGACGCCGGATGAGCCGCCAACCAGCCGCATCTGAGCACAGGTCAAGGGTCACACTTGTGGCAGATGTTGGATGGTGTTTGTTTGGAGGGAAATACTGTGAGGAAACAACATCTATTTATCTTGTAAACAATATTCCTTCATACAGTTTTACAGCAAACCAGCATCAGTTCCACAGTTTCACATATAAATGATGAGACTGAAGCTGTGCGACAGGAGACCTCCTGCTAAAAGTGCCACCATGCTAATGTTAATGCTCTAAACCTTAGCATGTTATGAAATATGCACAAATCCAGGACAACTGAGGCTGACCCAACCACAAGGGAATAAATAATAAAGGGAGTTTGTAAACAAATTCATGTATCATGAAGTATAACCAAAATGTAATTAATTTCCAAAATCAACCAAAATGTTAACTGTTTATTCTATGAATTGATTTAATCATATTAAATTCACTTTGTTATAATATTACTACGTTCCCCCGTTTAGTTTTTTTCTCTACATTTCAGCAAATAAAGCTGCTGTCATTCAAACACGGACATCCTGATCCTGGATCTGCCAACTGTGACCCGATGACAGCAAACATTAGTAACTCAGCGGACACGTTCTGCTGAGAGAACAGTACTGACTGAAGAAACCACCGAGCGGATGGACTGACAAGTTTCTCTCTTTTGTTATGTTCATTCCAGGCTTTTGGCCACACCTGTTGAAAGAAAAACTACAAATCCCAGAAGCCCTTGCCTAAACTCCCAACCCTCCCACGTCGCCGCCGACCAGACGCTGCCCAGGGCGGGTGGGACCTCGCCTGGACCCATCAGGAACTCGTAGGCCACCACAAAGAGAATCGTAAAACCCTGAGCGCGGCCGGAAGCCCCGTTTGACCGATTTCCTGCCCTGCAGATGGATTCACGTGAACTTTGTCCGTCTGAGGTGGTGAAACGTTCCTCCACCTCGTCTTCCTCACTGAAGGCTTTGCCTCTAAGCTGCGGCAGCGACAGGAAACACTTTCAGATGCTGAAACTCGACAATTATTTTCATGACAAAACACAATTAGGCAGTTTTCTGCTGTAGTTGATCAGACGCAAAGAAACAAACAAACAAACAAACATCTTCAGGTTCTCCTCCAACATGGCCGCTTGAGGAGGCAGCTCCGTCCAGCCAGTCACATGAATAAAGATGGCCGACCATTTGCAGCCATCCATCAGGAGGTGGAGCCAAAGCATCCGCTCACGGCTCCGCTGTCAATCACAACATGTTCTCCCATCTAATTAAAACCAAACTGATGATATTAAAAACACCTGAACATACATCTCGCCGATAAGAACCACCCGAATGACAATAGCCATCTTATTGGCTCATGTCCCCTCTGCTAACACGGAGGGGGAGGGTTTATGAGCCAGCAGGGGGCCGAACAGATGTTCTGGTGGCCATCTTTATTTTACAGTGACTGTGATGTGGTGAAAGTGCAGGTGTGCTGGTTTAACAGCACTACGGTGACGCGTCTCTGTTCTGGGCCTGAAACACAAGTTTGTTGCATTTTTAATGTTCACACGTGATCTTTGGAAGCTCTCATGTGGGACGTGTTCTCAGAGCTTTGAGTCCGGACCATCTGCTAACATGGGGGGGGGGGCGGAGGGTATGACATCATCAAACTGGTATCCATGGACACTTTTCATGGTTTTCACACAAACCAGATGTTGTTCTGTGAGAAACAAAGACATGATCATTTCTGGAGTTTCAGCTGTGTTTCTGTGCGACTCTATCAGTGTTTTCGAAGAACTTCTTTCACTATTGTTAAAACTGAAGAAATATAAATAATCCATAAGTTGAAAATGTCTCATTTGAAGTGTAAATACAACATCTCAACCCGCTCAGCAGTGGATCTGTGTTTCACATCATCGTTTTAACGTTTCCGCAAGTTCAACCTGCTTTTCTTCACATGAAACGTCCACGTTCAGCTGCTGCGATGACATGAAAATACACAAACTTTATTCGGTTTTGTCGTTTCGTCTGTGATCTGTTGCGATGAAATGTTTTGGGAAATAAAGTCGACAGACAGTTGTACCAGTTGGTCTCGTCGGAACCTCTCACTTCGGTTTCTTTACATGCGCATGAACTCTGCACACGCAGGTTTTCAGAAGTGAGGCAACCAAAGAGCAGATGTTTGAACTAATCCAACACAACAATAAATCAGAAGTAACTGTTCTGAACCTTTTTACCTCCACTCAGTTCTTGGTTACAGTCAGTTTAATGGTTTGCATGATGACACAAAACACAGGATGTTGCAGCGAACGGGGAGGCGATCGCCGCAGTCAGCCCTAACACGGAGAGCAGCAGTCCCGTCCTGCAGGGGGCGCTGCGGTCGTCTGCTGAAAGCTCCCACTTGTTCTTCGTGGGTTGGCGTCAGAGGGACGGAACAAACATGACATTCTGTGACGCTTGTGGACAGGTTCTCCTCGAGGAGGCGGAGCTGTTGGAGAGAACGCGGTTCTGTGGGCCGTCCGACACAAGGTGACGTGATCTTCATCCAGCTGTCAGCTGTGAAGAAGACCTCACCGCCTTCTCCTCACTGGACCAGCTGGGACAGTTTTCTCTCGCTCTTTGGTTTGTGGATCAGGGAGTCCAGAAAAACCACAAACTGGCCTCAGTCTCACTCCTGCCTGAAAATCCTCCTGCAACAAAAAGACTATCGGCGTCCTGGCTGCTGATTGGCCGAGGCAGCGTGTGACAGATGATCCCAGCCGGGTCTTTAGAGGACAAATCCTCTTACATAAACCCTCAGCACACAGCCAGCTGAGCAGCCTGCCCCGTCACATGACCCGCTCGCTCCGCGTTACGTAAGGGAGCCGCACAAAACGTCCACAGCTGTGACGTCATCACGCTCGGCTTCAGCCAATCAGCCGTCGGGATCTTCCGCTAAACGCAGGAAGCGTTTCTTTCCCTCTAAACTCTCCTCCGTTATCAGCATCACCTTTAACGGACCTGCGGACTCTTCGCCGAAACTTCGAAACTTCAACCTCAAACCAAACAATGCTACTGTAGCGCCGCCCCCGTATCGGCTCACCGCTCCGCCCTTCCCCTGCAGCCGGAGCGAAGCGGACCTTACCTGCTCTGTCATCCTCTGGCTGTGAAACTAGTCTACTGTACGCTGCCCAGTGGCCACTTCCAACATGGACGAATTCAGCCTCTCGTTTGAAGCAGACACGGATGCCCAGAGGAAGAGGCGGAGCTACTGGAACAAGGTCGCCTAAAGGCTGATGAATCACAGTACCACGTTAAGTTCCGCCCCCACAGGTTGTCCTGATTGGTTCCGGGGCTCCTCTCTGTGGAAGAGCCAGGCTGTCCGTGTGTTGGAGCCTGTGATTGGTGGATTGAGAGCAGAAATCTACAGTCATGATGTTGTTGTGGGATCGTGTTTGGAGGCGGGGTTTAAACACCAAGGTTGCGCTGATACTACAGGAGGACGATGAAGGTGTCCAGACGAATCACAAGCGTTGACGTGACAACAGCCCAATGAACGAGTTGTTATTGTTGTGCAAAGACCATGTGACCACAACTGTAAAAGCTGTTCAAGCTCGTGAATGATGACTGAAAACCAAACTGCTGCGCTGAAAAATACAATTCAAGCTCACTGAAATCTTACCTGTTAGCAAGTTAGCAAGTTAGCACGCCGCACGAACACACCTGGCGGCACATTGGGAGCGGGAACGCGACCTCTCACACTGTACCTCTTGCCTCCCAGAATGCACAGCAGCCGTTACGCCGCGAACTGCTGGATTTTTAGCAGCACATCCTGATCCGCTGCTCTCACTTCGACAAAACGGAGTTACGTGATGAGGAACACGCCTGGCGGCGGCATTTAATCAGGTCAGACTGGTTCCTCGTGACGTATTTATTTACTCCAGGTGCCACTACGCCTCCCAGTTCCACTGTTTATGTCACATGATTGTTGTTGTCTTCAAGAAGCAGAAGGTAAACAGGACATGCAGAAGCCCTGCAGAGGCAGAAAGTGTCTGCGGTGACGCCTGCTGGAGGGACGAGGAACGACACCCCCTCAGGGAAAACGGTTACGGAAGAAAGTTGACGTTTAATATCTCATAGACTCATTAACTAACATGTTTCAAACATCTTATTGTTTCATTTTAATGGATTAAGGACAACAGCTTCAACTTCACTGTAACTGTAATCATCCAAATAAAACAAAAAAAAAGACTCAAATGTTTTACACACAAGAAACATAAAATATAATAAAGTTGAACCGTTTGAAAGATAAAAGAAAAACTTTTGAACAATACTTTATCTTTTTGGGATGCACTGGCACATAAACTGATATTTTTATTTAATTTATTTTTCTCTGAAGTCATCCAACACTTGTGTGTGTCCTTCAGATGGTCACTTTTGAGATGTATTACAGCAGTTTCACATTCTTGAAGTGTCAAATGATTTTGTTCCTCGTGTAAAAATGATCAAGAGAGAAACTTGATTTGTTTAATCCGACTCTTCTAGTTTGGACAATCTGAATCATCTCAGAACTTCTGAGTCGTACTCTCATTTTGACACAGAAAACAACTTTATTTTGTTGTCTCGATGCCGTATTTGTTTCTGAGTGCAGACTGGTGGTCATGGCGTCATTGATTGGATCATTTGGAGTGTTGCAATGATGCAGATGGATGGAAGTGAAAAATGGAAAAAAAAGTTTCAGTAAAAAGGAAGCATCACTGGGAAGCTCAGGATTCCTAAAACATAAGAAAAGTCTTTGGATCGTGTTGAACAGCG